>RJWM01001223.1:0-164435 GCA_004363535.1 Dasyprocta punctata
CACCTATTAGCAATGCACCGACTAAAAGCTATGTTTCTTCTCATTTACGTTACACCATCCTGGCTGGTGTCCCCCAGAAACCCTGGAAGGGAATCAGAACAGTGTCCATGTAAATCACGGTATGTGCTCGGATGACCTGATTTATCATCAGGGAAGCATTACTGTGTCTTTTCTATTCTCTTTGTTTTCTTCTTTCTTTGTTTTTCTTTCTTTTTATTTGATTGCTTTGGGGCGTTTTAGCAGTGTTTTTGTTATAGTCTTATGCTGGGGACTGGACCTAAGGGTCTTCATTTTGAGAGTGGGCCTCGCTGACTCATGAAGTTGCCCTGGCTGAACTTGAATTTGTGATCTTCCTGCCTCTACTTCCCAGAGTGCTGAGATTAGGTGTGTGGCATGTGCTTGGCAGTTTTTAGTCTTTTAGGTTGTGTGTGTGTGTGTGTGTGTGTGTGTGTGTGTGTGTTAAAGAGCAACAAATTAGGGTTAAGACTCCACATTCCCGACCATGCCTAACTCATTCTTTTCCTTGGAGTTTTGCCCACCTGTGGATGCATTTTCTCTCTCCCTCCTTGGAATGCACCTAGAAAATAATGGCATGCCTCCTTTAATTGTGTTTTGCTTTGTTGCACTTTGCAGCTATTTCCTACTTTACAAATTCAAGTTTTATGATAACTCTTCATCAAACAGGCCACCAGTGCCATTTTTATAGCAGCAAATGTCCACTTCATGTTTCAGTGTCACATTTTGGTAATTTAAAGTTTGACATTGCAAGCATTCTTATTATTATATCTTTTCTTTTCTTTTTTTTTTTTTTGAGACAGGGTTTGCCTATGTAATTCAGGTTGGCCTCAAACTCACTATGTACCCCAGGCTGGCCTCAAACTTGTGGTGATTCTCCTGTCTCAGCCTCTTGTGTGTTGGGATTATAGCCATGCACCACTACACTCAGCACATTATTATAGTTGCTATGGTGATCTACATAATCTCTGATACCATGATGGCAATTGTTCGAGGTGCTTGGAACTGTACTATATAAACAGGGAACTTAACAGATAAACATGATGTGTGTTCTGGTGGCTGCACCACCAGCCATTCCTATATCCATTCCTCTACTCTTTCCTGCTCCCTCTCCTTGGGCCTTATTATTCTCTGAGACACAACATTGAAATTGGGCCAATTAATAATCCTTCCATAACTTTTAAGTCATGTGCGTTTCACTTTCAGTCCAAAGCCAGAAATGGTTAGGGTCAGTGAGAGAGCCCAATCCAAAGTGAGACACGGCAGAGCTAGGCCTCTTGTACCAGGCGGCCATGTTGTGAAAGCAAAGGGAAAATTCTCGAAGGAAACTAGAAGTGCTACTCCAGCAAGCACATGAGTGATGAGAAAACAAAACAGGGCAAGTTAATGGACGTGGTGACCATCACTGTCTTATTTTAAGAAATGACCACATCCACCCCAACCTTAGGCAAAACCACCACCTTGATCAGTCACTGGCGTGGATATCAAGGTACAACCCTACAGTAGCCAAGAGATTATGATTTGCAGAAGGCTCAGACATTGTTAGTATTTTTAAACAACTGTTTATTTGTTTACTTTGAGACAAGGTCTTCCTTTGTAGTCCAGGCTGGGCTGGAAGTTGCCTAGGTTTGTAGCCTAGGCTGGACTTACGATCTTCCTGCCTCAGCCTCCCATGTGCTAGATTTACAGGTGTTGCCACCATACCTAACTCAAGCCATGTTTGTAAGTTATGTATGGGGTTTTTTAGACAAAAAGCTATTTATTATACACTTAGGAGACTGTGATGCTGTGCGAAACATACTTTTATATGCACTGAGAAACTAAAAGATGTGGGTGACTCATTTTGTTGTGATATTCTCATTATCGCTGTGGTCTGGAGTCAGACTCGCAGTGTTTCTGAGGTGTGCCTGTGCGCGATACTTTCTCTGTGACAAAAAAAAAAAAATCTCAGGATTCTTTTTTGTTGTTGTTGTTCTTCGAGGAGATGCTGGAACTTTAGCTTTTAGCCCTCAAAGAGAGGAAGCTATCCGAGGAAGCTATCCAACCAGTCTGAGTCAAGGACTCGCTGAGTCTGTCTTTAAAAGGCTCCTGCTCCAGATTTTTCCAGCATATGCAGGACAAGTCTCCCAACCTAATTCCCTACAGCAAACTACCTTTGCTGCAAGGAATACAACAAGAGAGAGCAGTTATGTATCTTTTAGGCCAGTGCTTCTCAAATTTTGCAGTACATCAGAATCTACAGAGGGAGCTTTTTAAAAATCCCCAAGCCCTGGTCACATCCTAGATCAATTAACTCAGAATTCCTGGATGTGTGCACAGCCAGGCACCAATTTTCCAATCTCCCCAGGTGATTCCAACACATTTCCCAATGGAAGAAGTGGGAGCGAGGCACTGACACCCACCGATGCCCACACTGACGCCCAGAGGCCCGTTTCACCCAGGGCTCTGCTCATCTGGTATTGGCTTCGTTGTCCCCGAGGTCAGACATCCGAATCTCAGGGGATGTATTTTCATCCACATCCCAGAATTGGCTCATCTAAAGCAGCTGTTTCAATTGAGGTCCCCTCCCGCTTTTTTTTTTTCCCAGTGTTCTTCCATTCAATAGAGAAATTCTTTCTCATCCCCTTCATATTCCCTCCCATTAAAGCATAACCTACAAATAGCGGATGAATTACACTTTCGCAGTAGCCATAAAGGACAGCTCTTTTATCTCAATGGAGCATTTCCTCTTTATGATTCCATTATTTTACTCTGGCATGACATGCCTAATGTCTTAAGTACAGTACAGTCTTTCTTTGGAAATTTCAGCTGGAAATCTACTCTGAAAGATCTTCAAAAAACAGTCTATACAAGAACATGGCACTATTTATTTTTATGAGCAGCTGAAGGCTGATCAAAACGCTCCTCTTAAGCCACAAAATGCATAACTCTGGACTATTTCTCGACACACCAAACACAGATCTGGGTGTGGAATGGTATTTTATTTTAATTATTATACTTGAACCTCCCCAGTCTTCAAGCAGCACCCTTTAAAGACACTTGTTCTTGGGTAACAGATAATGTAGCCTTTTTCACCCTGTAGTGACCGAGGACGGACAAAATACGGTGAATAAACTTTTTGCCAAGGAGTTGCTGATGGATCACAACTGCCTGTGTGTGAACTTCAAGAATATTTTCCAGGCTGTCTTTTCAACAAGCAGAGCTTGCTGAGTTTGCCAAGCCGACTTCCTTGCCTTTGTCTACTCTGCTCTTTGGCAACTCCTTTTAACAAGCCAGCCCCATTCAACATCTTTCCCCTGCTCTAATCCATCTCATTACATCCTCTTCAATTTCACTTTTACCTATTCATGGATCTTCAAAGGAACTCCCCAAAAGGATAGAGTCAGAGTCAGGATTGATTTTTGTTAACACTGGAAGGAAGATTTACTTATATGTCCATAGAAACATACCTTATCAGTAAACCTTGTTAATACAAAAGAATTGCAGTCATATATTCTACTCTGTAAGTTTCTTTTTGCTTAATGATAAAAGATCACATCATTAAAGACAAAGATTAAATAGTTGTAAATAACAGCACATTGCTCTGCTGTTGATCTCGTCTTTCCACTACATCAACACTCTTTGCTAAGGTCGATGGAGGTGAAGTGCAGCTACCAGCCAAGATGTTTCAGTGAGGAGTGAGAGGAAAGAGGCAAGGAACTGCCAGTGTCTTCACAGCATTGTAGGATGACTATGTTCTGGGGATGCCAGGATCTGGCAAACCTGTGTTCAAATCTTGACAATGCCGCTGGCCTTAGGTGCGTATCTTTAGGTCAGACATTCAGTTTCTGTGTCTATCTACATCTCTAAAATGCAAATAATAGCAAAGATGATCTTCAAGGGTAGCTGTGAGAATTAAAGTACATAGTAAGCGATGAAACATATGAGTTATTCCAGTTGCTTTTTTGGGAGTAGAGATGGGGGTCTCACGACGGTCTCCAATTCCTGGACTCAAGTGTTGCTCTTGCCTCAACCTCTCAAGGAGCAGGAGGCACAAGTTGAGACCACTACCTGGTTCCAGCTGCATTTTACAGAAACAAATGCAACGAAAACAAATCCTTGAGTAACCGCCGTAAGGGTTGTGTTTGCCTTACAGACAAGAAAATGTACATAGAGAGACTAAGCAAAGTCTTCCTCCACATTTCTTTCTAAAGTGTGAAAACGACTCCCCTTATTCCCAATTCAGAATTCTTCAGGGGCTCCCATTTGTCAGGGAATTATAAAGAAGCATAAAGTCCCATCTCTTTATCATGGCATAATGTCTTGGTGCTTTCTTCATATCCCACCCTACCCCCAAAAGTCAACCCAAAGTCAATTCCATCACAAAGCCTTTCCACAATGCCATGAGTCCTGTGGTTCTTTCTCCTTTGGTCATTACTCTCACTGGACATGCTTTTAACTAAACACTGTGGCATTTCTCTCAGGGTGGTGGTTGACAGGTCTGATCCCACATACTAAACAGCAAGTTCCTTAAGAATAGAAATGGTGTTCTATTCATGTTTGTGGTTCCAGCACCCAGCTTAGCACTGGACTCCTGGTGGATTCCCTAAAATATTTGATGAATGGATGAATGGATGGATGGAAGGGTGAGGAGACAGATTACCCAAAACTATGCAACAAGTAAATGGCAGAGCCAAAGCAGACCATACATCTGCCAACTTGCTGGCCATCACTCCTGTGGACTCACCATTGACGTTATCAAGGCGTGGCAACGTCTCAGAAAAGACTTGAGTGCTGGATCAAGAATGGACTGGCCATGGAAACTTCAGATAGGTGTTTAAAAACAAGCGACAACAACAAAACAGTGTCCACTGATTTGCATATTAAAAAAGAACACTCAAACTTAATATTGGACTTTAGGGTACTTGAGGATGAAAGAGAAATAAAGAGAAAACTCTATTAGGTAACACTGTCAAATCCCTTTTTGGAAAATTATCCTAATCTGAAACTGTCACAGTAGTAAATATAATTGGATAACAATAATAGCACCATACATAACTGTTTATTACCATCTTTTCTTCTGAGGCTTTCAATTCGAACTGAAAACACAATTACTAATTAAATTAGACAACAGGAGGTAACATTTCCCAAATGGAACCCTAGTGATATAAATGGGTTACTGCACCTTCTTAAATTTCTCACTGTCACCCAAAGAGGGGGTCATTTACTTGGCTGGAGTTAACTCAGGAAAACAGGTCCACCCAACACAGGTCCCCCTGTCCCATGCACAATTCAGTTCATTTTATATATTTCTAAGTAGTTAAAAAGTTCTTTTCAAAGAGCTTCCAGTGATACCCAGGTGGGTGGATAAGCACAGATGGTAAGAAACCCAGTCATGACTTGAGCAAAATAAAATAAAATAAAACAAGTCTCAAGGGAAAAACATGAAGAAAGGGATCACAGCTCTTGTCTTGCAGAAGTCCAGGGAAAAATACAAGCAGAGTTTTAAAGTGGAGCCAGCATGAAGCAGGAAGCTGCCTTCTTTTGTGAATCTGAGAATATTGTGTTTTTTGTTTCTTTCTTTTCTTTTTTCAGTGGTATAGTTAGATGCACCAAACTCCTCACTTCTCTTTTATTAAAGACTTTTCCAAATTGTGCTTTTAAAGGGACTAGAAGGGAAAACAAATTTCTGTGGTCAAATGGAGATCCAGGGAAAATTTCAAAATTGACAAATTTTAAACAAAAACTTTTTGTAATGAATAGAATGGAATCCTCTTGCTGGCTACTGCTCTGGGAAACAGACCCAGGACACAGTGCTCTCTTGGAAACGATACCTCAATCCCTCCCCATTTTTTATTTGAAGGAGTTGGTCACAGTTTAAAAGAAAAAGAGATCCCTATGGTAGAGAAATAAAGGGGCCATTACCGGAAGCGCCCATTGTAACAGAGAGACTTTAAAATGACATAAACGCAACTTTGGGAGCTGCTCATCACTTTCACTGTGTGACCTTCACTTCAAAACTGCATAACTTTCTCAGCCTCAGTTTCTAGATTAGTCAGATGGGAATAATGTCACGATTGGCCCCTAAGGATGGGTGGCAGTCTTTGTGAGAAAGGCAAGTCAAATCATTCATGTGTCAGAACCATCACATGAGACACCAAAGGGTGACAGGGAGGGGCCCGTGGGAGTCAGTCTACTGCAACTGCATCTTACAGTAAAACAAAAGTACATTCAACTTGGATACAAGTGAAGGACATGAGGAGAGGATGAAGAAACTTGCCAAACTGGAAGAGAGGTCGCAGGGAAACTCCTCGCAAGCCAGCTTTCCAAGGAAATGAGTCGAATATGAAATTATAAAACAGATGCCCTTGGCTGTTCATACTTTTCTATGAAATCTGATATCCAAATATCAATGTACCAGCAGAAGAAAAACATGTAAAGAACAGCAGGATAAATACTTTGAGTTATTGTCTCACTCCATCCTTTCAAATCAGGGTTTGAAGCACAGGAATAGAAGAAACTACAAGGTCTATATTAAATGTGTAACAGATTCTAGAATCCAGGACATTTCTGAGCAAACATACAGAGACAGTCGCAAGGCCAGGAACAATTGACCGTGGGCTATGTGCTTAGAGGGATGCCTTGAAAGCAGATGCTTTTCCAGCCAAGCAAATCAATTTTTACCACTGCCTTCTAGAATATCTGCTTAATACAGATCTAAAAGTAACTAGTTTCATCGTATACATTTTTTCTAAGTCTTGCATATAAAGTTGCCTGGGGACCTAAAGCAATCAGTTAAAAGGAAAAAGAATGAGCTATCTGACTTTAAAAACCAAATTTTGTTAGGTTAAAATGTCCAAAGACTGCTATTAACAGAAATTTGCATGATACATTCCTCAATATAAGTGGGGCAGATGGGGTCTTGGAAAAATTCTCCTTGTGCAGATTTTCAATACAGTAAGTAGGAAATGTTTAGTAAGGGTTTGAAACATGAAGGAATTAAACAAATGAATGGAAAAGCAAGTAAGCCAACAAAATAGCTCTGTCACAGTATCTTAGAATTGGAAGTTCTAGAATTTCTACTGTTGACATTCAGAAAATGATACCCCAAAGTATGGCTCTTTGACGTGCAAAGCACTTGGAACTGAAGGACACTGGAAGGGCCTCAGAGTCAGTTCTTCTTGGGATCTTCTTCTCCCCTTCCTCCTCCAGGACAGCAGCTAGAATTCCTCTTCCCCTAGGCACGTCCCAGAAACTAGAGCCCCTCTTTCCCAAAGCCAGCCATAAAACCACGAAATATGACTCTAATCCCCCTTCCACTTTATTGTGCAGGAGTTGAGCATAAAGGAATTCTCTGACCTGCCTTGCCTGGTAGCAGATCACAAGACCCTCATTCCAGGAGACCTGTCCTATAGCCAGGAGGGAGACACGCCACACAGAGAGGTGAGAACAATCCCAAGAGACAGCCTCACTGGGTCCCCCCTCACTCTATCTCCAGGATGCCTGACCCTTATTGTCTAATCACATTTCTACATGACTGTCCCTGCTACATCAAATCTTGGTATAAAATAGTTTTCTCTGGGATCTTTGGGCCTTCATTTCCAAAGGCTCTCATGCCACATAAAACTCTGACTAAATAAATCCGCGATGCTTTCATTTGCTATCCTGTCTTTTGTTGCAGGAGTGTTGGCCGTGACTCCTATCACAGCTTCGTGGCCCTACACCAGCTATTTAGATTTTGATTTGTACATTGTGTCATGGGAAGCCATACCACCTTACCAGGCAGGTCTCTCCACTGTGATACAACTTAATGGGTAACAAGGGGGTCACTTTCAGAGCTTTTCATTTACCCAACATATTTTTCTGTTAGCAGTAAGAGTGCGGGTGCTCCGGTGTTCACATTTGTTCTTTAGCAGGCGACACTCTGTTATCTGTCACTAACATTCCTCTGTTCACCTTATAACTTAGCTAAGTACTTATCACCACCTGAAATTCTCTTACTTATTTCATTACTGACTGTGGAGTTCTCCCACCTTTAAAGAGTAATTTTGTGGAAGGATCTTGCCTGTTTACAGCACCGAGCTCAGTATCTGCACACATCTACAACAGGCGTGTGCGAAATGTTTGTTGGCTGGAGCAGAGGGACTGGAGCTGTGGACAGGTACTTTTGCTCGCTCAGTGCTTTCCAAAGCCCTCATTTCGGTGGGGCCATGGTTCAGGTAACTAGTCAGGACTTTGGTCCCCTCTTTGCCAACCCTGACTGAGCTGTGCACCTCCAAGCAAACTTTTTCTCTTCTCTAGGTTCCTTGTTTGTAAAACTGGGCACTTAAACTACAGTCTCAAAAGTCCCCCGCATGAGTAATATTCTAAGATTACTGGGGAAAATAAAAGCCTAAACACCCAAATTATCATAATTAAGAAATAGTTCAAAATGACCAGAGCGAAAAAACATGCATTTCAAGAATTTCATGACTTTGTAAGTTACTTAATTTCTTTAGTAAAAAACAAACCATACTTATCTACATCTGACCCTTAGAATGTGTGAGATTGATAAAGGAGTCTTCATCCATTCGTTACAAAAGGCTCAACGCACTCCTTTCCTCTCCAGAGCATTTCTGAAGTCTGTTTACAAGATTTCTAATTTGTGATGCAAGTGTCATTTCATTAAGTGGCATTGTTGGGGAATTTGATTTTTCCTGCCACCAGTGGGTTAATGCACTGAGACCCTCCTTTGTTTTACAAAGGGGCAAGAAAACACATTTAGCTGATACAATCCATTATTAAAATTGCATTTCAGCAGTGGCAAATAACTCCAGCCACCTGACGCTGGGCCTGGGCCTCATCTTCCCTTGCTGAAACTCAAAGCTATTACGTTAAGAGCATAAGCAAAACAATAGGGCTGACAGCGATGCAGGCTCCCCTGGTAGATGGAAACCATCAATCCAGGCGGTGAAGTATTTAGCTACAAAAGGAGAAAAGACATTCTTTGATTGAAGGATAAGAGGAAGAAATACACAGGCGCTTTTCAATCAGAGCAGGATCGGCTACACTTGAAGAAATAACACCTTCCCCAGCCAGATGGCAAGTTGGCCTCAGGAAAGCGAGAGCCAGCAAGTCCACCTGCGGAGGACTGAGAAAAGTTTGGGGACAAAGGAGGTCACTCTTCTCCACTCCACATTCAACTCAGACGTTCCTGGGCCTCACCTGTTCCCCATGGGGTAGTTTCCAGAAGAAATAAAGCAGTGAGCTTCCTCAGAGGCCAAGAAAGCATGAGACTCATCTCCGTTGCTTCAACGGTGTTAAGTTATAGTAAAAAGCTCTAAGGCTTTATGCAGAAGTCAGTGAAATCAGTAGTAGAGTTTAGAAGCCAGAAACATAGTACTGGGTTTAAAAAAAAAAAAAGAAAACAAAACAAAACCCGACTATTCTTTTCAGCTAAACTGGGGCTCTCGTTCTCTGGGCTAGAATAGTAGTGTTAATAGATTCCGCCTCGACTAAAAAGGGAGCCAGTGGCAGAAAATCTATTCCTCCAGCAAGGTTGCTGGGCAACGAGCAAGCTTTTGGCATGTGGCTGATGTCTCCAGGCAGCCCGGACTACACAAAGTCAGCTCTTCCATCATTTACAACTAACTTGATTTTGATGGATTAAAATTGAATCAAAATATACTGTAACTTGCTCCCTTCCAAATTCAGGAATCCAGGAGAGACAGAAAATATCCCAACACCCAGCTACAGACTAACTTATCAGAAACACTGGGATTCGCTAAAGTTCATACTATAAGGTGATAAATCTTGTATGTATTCTAGCATGGAAGTGATTTTAAGAGCAGACTATACAAAAGTGATAGGGAAAATAGCATTCAAAATATTTTGGGAAAATAATAGTGTTATAAAAATGGAGCCTCGGAGGCTGTAACTCAATGGTAGAACACCTGCCTGACATGCATGAGGCTCTAGGTTTGATCCCCAGCACTGCAAACAAACAACAACCAAAAAAAAAAAAAAAAAAAAAAAAACAGGAAGTAAAGGAGAGAGGGAGGGAGAACAGAAGGTGGAGAGATATAGCCTCAATGTAATGAGGAGTTCTGGATTCAAATGCATCTCTATGCTTGGAACTATGGGAAAATGCAATTTTTAAAATCTTCCTTCCTTCCTTCCTCCCTTTTTCCCTTATTTTCTTCTTTCCTCCCTTCCTTTTCTCTTTTCTGCTAGTGCTATGGGAACTCTGTGTCTTATTCATGCTAGGCAAGTGCTCTACTACTGAACTACACTTCCCAAGATGCCATTCTTTAGCAACACCATCTCTGGCATATATCTAGAAGCATTACTAGTCAGTAATCAACAAGTCTTTACTCAGAACTCTGAGATCCCACTCTTGTGCTATAAAATTATAGAAAGAGTTAAGATTTTGGGCCAAAACATACAGGTATTAGGGCATAAAGTAAAACAGCTGGTTCTCTCCAACTAAGTTCTTCCCTAGAAGATTAATTTGGCATTTGCTGTGTTCATTTATGAGAACTGCCTGCAAGATACACAGAATCATCTGACAAGACTTTGAAATCGGTGGAGTTGACAGCTCAAATGCCATGTCTGTCCTTCCCCAAGACTGTGGTTGTACAGCAGGCCTACCTTCGAGGGCCCTGAATGCCTTAAAAATATACCTATTCTCTAGCTTTTCTTTCTCTTAGAGAAAAATGTCCATTACAGCACACATAGTGCACCCATCTCCTTGGGTCATACCCTCTTCCGAAAGCTGCACACACCTGATCGGATAGGGCACTTCCTGTTCCTGTGCAATCCCAAACCTGTGGTCATTGGTGGGTAAAGGGTCACCAAACAAGTGACTGAGGACAAATGGAATCCGACCTCAGAGACGAGCAATTTTGCCCACACATCTCCCACGACTGTGAGGGAAATCAAATTGTGCCTACTGGCTCCTTCTAATGCAGAGAATGTGTGTGAGCCCAGGAGATGCGCTTGCATATTGCAGCCATGGTGCGTCCTACTCGCAGCCCTGCCTGCTCCTCATCCATTATGGATCCATTATGTCCTCAGTCAGTTTCCATGTTTCTTGCAACATTAAAATGCACTGCAAAAGCTAAAAGCAGCCTCCTCTGAAACCATTATGATGATAAAATGCAACTTGATGGAAATTGATATATTATTATTGCTCCCTAACAAGACATATACCCTCAGGAAACAAACAGTTGTTAGTTTTAATATGAAAAAGTGACTTAATGGGTATTCCCATGAGCTCATAAAGGTGGCTGAGCAGGTGCATGGCACTGCCAGTCTCCATTAGTCTAATGCTTGCCCACCTTTTAAGGATCCAGTCCAAATACCACCCCGTAAATGCTTCACCTCTGCACAGGATCTTTTCTACTTTATATTAATACATTGCACGTGCCTGTCCTCTGTCATATCAGGTATGTGCTCCCAGGTACGTGCAAGCTCAGGGCCTGCCTCACAGAGTAGATGCTTGGACAGTGTTAGACGATTTGGGTTTTCACTGGAGAATGAAATGTCACATCAGCATAACCTCTGACAAGTTGAATTTTTTTAGTTTATGGAGAATCTGAGACCTCTGGACAAATCATTAGCCCTATGACATGGAAACAAGAGTCTTTGGTATGAACATGAAGTAGTCCTACCAGCTTTGCCCTTTCTATAGAAGGGTTCTTTGCCCCATGTAAATAATCTTGCAAGTGGTGGTTTTGCAGAGGAACTATTCAGTAAACAGAGTTCATGAGAAAATTAAGAGTTTCTGATCCCTCTACTAGCCTCTTTCTTAATTTTTTACATTATAAAAGCAATATAAATTTATTATGTAATCTTTGCCTTTTTTCATATAAATGTGTACACATGTACATCTCTATGCACACATATACACAGCACCTACCCACGGTATCAAGTGTCAGTTGTGGATTGTCAAGTGAATTCTGTCTTTGCTTGATGAGTCTGCAAAATCCATCTTTTAAGGTTTATTTAAATAGCACCCAATTGCTTCCTATCCAGGACTCATCATTTGTCACTATTTGCTATTTCCTAGTTTATCTGTCTCCCCAAAAGACTCAGTCCTCCAAGGTTAGAAACTACTTCTTCTTTTTTTTTTTTTTTGAGATAGAGTCAATATGTAGCCCACACTGGCCTCGAACTCAAAGCTATCTTCCTGCCTCAGCCTCCCAAGTGCTGGGATTACAGGCATGTACCACCACATCAGGCAGGTAAAAACAATTTCTATCCACACTCTACTATATCCCCGCTGCCCAGTACTAAACCTGAGATGGAGAAGGCACTTAGCAGTTGCTGAATGATCACTGCTTAAATTAACTGACTAATGAATTAATATCTAATTGAAGTTCTAGCTTGGTCAAAAGTTTTCAAAATACTCCTGCAGATTTAGAACCAGGCTACTGCTCTTGGAACAGAGAAGATCTTGCAAACCAGAATACTGAAGCTAACTCTCTTTTTCAGGGAAGCTTCAGAAGCCAGCTTTTAACCCTAAGTGAGAAAGTAGGGGTTGGAAGGAGGAACTGGCAAGAGAAAATAATGTCTTAACTTGCTCAAAATTGGATACACCTATATTCAGATATTCATAGCACAATACTTGCGTCGATGTCAAACATACATGTGATTTTTAAAACACAGGTTTGGGACAAAAAAAATCTCTATTCACTAAGAGTAAAACTTCTCCCTTTCACTTGCTTACTTTTGAGTGTACTGTTTCCTACGCTTAAGTCTCTGCCTTACATTGGTCTTAAGATTTTCTCATATTGTATTTCAAATAATTTCCTTATTATTCTGTATATGTGCGTTCATGCTAGTCACAATATATGTTCTGATTTTTTATGTGGAAGAAGGCATTGTAAATATATGCAAGAATGCAGCTTATCTATGTATACAGCTTTGAAGATGTGCGCACATCATTAAAGTACTATCTTTTTATTTACTCTAATAGAGCAGGGTAATAGAGACAAAGAGAAAAATCAAAACAGTAGATAATTTAAAAATTATTCACATTTGACTCTTAAGACACCAACAGTTTACTTAAACACTTGACTTCCCTACTATCCTTAACTGTATTTAGTTTAGGCTATTAAGACTAATTTATGTTTTAAAGCTATACACTAGCTGAACACACAAGATAATGTATGTAAAAGTATTCTGTAGTTAAATGCCTAGTGTAAATGCAATTTATTACCATAATAATTATGAGTTTGTATGTATGTGTGTGTTTATGTCTATATATTACATTATCTATGACACCTGTTCACAGCTCAACACAGGTCAGAGAGTTTTCAAACTGTACTAAATTTTTTATTTTTATTTTTGTTACGCATATTGGAGGCTGAACCCAGATCCTGGGCTTGCTAGGCAAGTGCTCCCATCACTTTTAATTAATTTTGAGATAAGGTCTCACTAACTTGCCACCATCCTGCCTCAGCCTCCTGAGAAGCTGGGGTTATGAATGTGCCCCATTTTGCCCGACCGTTACACAGTTTTTATCATGATAGATGTATTTTATTTAAAAGACTGTTCTTTATTTTGAAATTAAATTCTTACTGATTTTCTCAGTTTCTTTTAAAGACTATTCGATGAATTATAATAGTAACAAATGGTTAGTTTAAAAATTCTTATTGGAAAAAAATTTTTTAAAAAAGAAAATTTACATTTGAAATTTGACTAACCCATAGCATCTAAAAGTCTGAAAGAAGCTGATTGTTGGAAGAAAAATACCAATATGTCCATCTTCAGTCTGAGGGAGGACAGCCTGGCCCCATCGCCTTCAGCAATCCCGACCACAGTGACATTCGGAAGATCCCAAGGACCCACCCTCTAATCAGAACACAGCCCCTCCCCCACCGGCACAGCTGTACCCATGGGCTTGCATGTACTCTCTTTGTTTTTCCCAACAGCCCCTACAAGAAGCACCACATTCAAAGAAACCCCAAACCTTAAAGTAATACAAGGCAGGGATAGAGTGAGGGAAGAATTGAATCCAACTTATTATAAGCGAAGAGACTTCAAAGTCTCCATCTGATGGTTCAAACATCCATAACAGAATTGGTATTTCTTTTCAGATTCAAGGCATGGCCAACATGCACAAGCTTATGTCCAGGGTCCAGTTTTCATCTCAGAGGCTGCAACCCAGGCAGGCTCTCTGCCCTTTGATCTGGATGGAACCAGAGTGTTACAAATATGCTTGTATTAAGCTATCTCCAGTCTGCCCGAGGGCATCGGGCTGGAATGTGAGGAAGGGAGCTTCAGACTGTGAGGTTCCCAAGTCTTCATTCATGTTACATTTCTTTCTGGCAGGCTGGCTAATGCTTTGTCTATGGAATGTGGCAATGTGATGTTTGCGGACCCCAGTGATATGTAACAGGATCGGAAGACAGGAGAGAGAGTTTCATCTCTATCCTCTGGGCTGGGAATTTAAGTGCAGGACAAGGAATTACTGCAAGCACCAGGACCCTAGATTACGAGGGATAATCGAAAGATACGGTTAAGGTTTAAAATTTTAAAAGTCACATTGTCAAGAATGATGGGATAATTGTGTTCTAAGGAAGGGGAAGTGGGCTTGAATGGCAATGTGTGATACATTTCTAAAGGTAAGTATTCACTGTGTTTTATGATCACCCAGCACTGATCACACATTCAGAGTAATTTCTGTCAAAAACATTACAGTGTGTCTTCCCCCACCTTATTCACCAGATCTGGCACTGCGTGACTTCTGGCTCCTCCCCAAAGTCAAAATGACAACGAAAGGGTAAATATTTTGAGTGGACTCAGGCATCAAGGCAGCCAGCATAGCACAACTGAAGACACTCATGAAAGAGGACTCCCAATGGGGCAAGAGCAATGGGATAAGTGTGTCTGAAGAAAGGAGGAGCATTTTGAGGGGGATGAAACGCAGTATGTCTTTTACTGTAATAAAAACTTTAAATTTAAAAAGTCACCTTATTTTTCAATCACATCTCATCTACTTTCACAGGCATTAACTGAGCACCTATAAATTCTCAGCACCAGCCTGTGAGACACAAAAAAGGATCACAGTCTTGGGCCATCAGAATGTCCGTGTACCTCTGCCCACCTCCGGAGGACATGAACGCTTCCAAGAACTCCATCCACTTCTACTCCCAGGCCGCACTGCATTGGTAGTGCAAATTTGATTTCATTCTGAAAATCAAAATGTGCAAAACCTTGCTATCACTGGTTCTGTATAAATACGTGTGCAGTCAACCACAAACATGTCCAGCAATTTTGCCACTCGTTTCCAGGACAGCTGACTCATATTCCTCCATCAGCCTTGTACAGGTTGAGGGCATCTGCTGTATCCAACTGTCTGCTAGTGACAGGGAGAAACCAACGTATCCTGCATTGCTGAGGAATAGAAGGGCGAAAAGAGAGAGGGGGCATGTCCTTGGCATCAGTGGCAAGGCATTACACCTGTGTGACTTGTCACCAAGAAACATTCAGTGATGGATGATCAGCAGTGGAGAGAGAGCTACTCATTTTAGTTTCTACCAGCTCATAATTTTACACCAGTCATAGTTTCCCTACAAAGGCTCCTGAGCTTTTGGATAATGACTCCATGCAAACGCAAAGACATTGCAGCCAAGACCCTGATCTTCCTTCCTTCCTTTTTTTTTTTTTTTTTTTTTTTCCAGTGTGAGGAGTCGAACCAGGGCCTTTCACATTCCAGGCAAGAACACTGCCACTGAGCTGGCTATAACCCCAGTCTTGCTATTCCTTTTCATGTCATGCTTACTTACTAGACATCCCTCACCCAAACTCAATGCAATCAATGTAAAGCAGAGAGAGTATGTGCTGTAGGGGAGGAACACACAAACGCGAGTGCAGACAACTATACATTAAAGAAACAGTCCTCAGCTACCCATCACAACAGCATCCAAAAAGATGAAATACTTAGGAGTCAATCTAACGAAGGAAGTAAAAGATCTATTCAGTGAAAATCACAGTCCACTGAAAAAAGAAATTGAAGAAGATCTCAGAAAATGGAAAGACATTCCTTGTTCATGGATAAGAAGAACAAACATTGTGAAAATGGCCATTCTCCCAAAATTGTTATACAGATTTAATGCAGTCCCAATCAAAATACCATTAGCACACCTCGCAGATCTAGAGAAATCATTCCTGAAATTCATCTGGAACCAGAAGAGACCTAGAATAGCACAGGCAGTTCTGGGCAACAAAGGCAAGGTAGGAGGTAACACAATCCCTGACCTGAAGTTATGCTAAAAAGCTACTGTGATAAAATCAGCAAGGTACTGGAATAAAAACAGACCTGAAGATCAATGGAATAGATTAGAAGATACAACCACAACTATAAACACACTCAGCCACCTTATCTTTGACAAAGGGGCCAAACATGTTCACTGGAAAAAAACAGTCTCTTTAATAAGTGGCGCTGGAAAAACTGGCTTTCTGTATGCTGAAAACTAAAACTAGACCCATGCCTATCACCATGCACTAAATGAAAGTCAAAATGGATCAAATATCTAAGTATTAAAACAGAGACACTATATCTGCTGGAAGACAAAGTAGGTAGAAATCTTGAAGACAGGGGGATAGGCAGAGAATTCATGAACAAAAATCAAAGTGCATGGGAAGTACTTTCCAGAATCAACAACTGGGAT
Organism: Dasyprocta punctata; assembly: GCA_004363535.1. Lineage (NCBI taxonomy): Eukaryota > Metazoa > Chordata > Mammalia > Rodentia > Dasyproctidae > Dasyprocta > Dasyprocta punctata. The sequence continues at coordinate 16,653 of RJWM01001223.1, forward strand.
CTCATCTTATTAAAAAGTTTTTGCATGTCAAAAGAAATCTTCAACAGAGTGAAAAGCAAACTCATGAATTGGAAAAAAAATCTTAGTCAACTGTCCCTCAGACAAAAGACTTCTATCTAGAACATATAAAGAATTTTAAAAAATCAGGTCCCTGAAATTCAAAGACCCAATCCAAAATGGGCATCTGAGATGAATACACATTTCTCAGCTGAGGAAATACAAGTGGAAAATAAATACATGAAAAAATGCTCAGCATCATTGGTCATCAGAGAAATGCAAATTAAAGCAACACTGAAATTCCATCTCACTCCAGAAAAAATAGCCAGGATTAAGAAAATCCCCAATAACAAAGGCTGGAGAGGCTGTGGGGAAAAAAGAACTCTTCTGCACTGTTGGTGGGAACGTAGACTGGTGCAACCACTGTGGAAATCAGTGTGGAGTTTCCTCAAAAAGCTGGGATTGCAGGTCCCATTCGACCCAGCTATTCCACTTCTGAGCATATTTCCAGAAGAAGTAAACACATCAGATCACAGTGATATATGTACACCCACATTTATAGCAGCACAATTTGTAATAGCTAAATCTTGGGAACAATCCAAATGCCATCAACTGAGGAATGGATAAAAAACATGTGGTATTTTTATACAATGGAATACTACTCAGGTATAAAGAAGGACCACACTGAGGCTTTTATAGGATGTGACTTGAGACCATACTCATTAGTGAAATAAATCAAATTCACATGTGTAAATACCACATTGTCTCCCTAGTATAAGAAACTGAAAGAATAAATAAGATACAAAATCTTCAATAAATATTGTGAAAAGGTAAGAAACTACTCAAAGAGGAAAAAATAACTCAGATAGGCAAAAAGAGAAAAGAAGGAAGAGAAAAGAAAAAAGATACAAATTTGTATATATACACTTAAGATTACTCAAGATATACACTTAAGATGATTATACTACTAATTCTATTATTTTTTGGAACAAAACAGTTAACATTCATAGGATTACATCAATTTTGCATGTCTATATCTGGTAATTCAAGTAACACTTTTGAAGATAACTATGCAAAACAGCAAAATTTGTTACGTTCCTACCACCTTGTTTTGAAAGCCTACATTGTTATTATTTTTGGGTCCTTGGTTACTGTTATTTATTTGTCTCTTTCGTTTCTTGTTTTTCTTATACTTAGTTTTGTTTTGTTTTGTTTTTACCTCTAATACAGAAAGGACAGATCTACATGCATAGGCTTATTTATGCCTAGAACGTCTAAAGAGTTTACAAGAATTGATTTTATTATGTGCAATGGTATGAACAACTACAGTGAAGAAAATGAGACATCATGGTAGCCATTGATGCCTTTCTATCATCTTGTTTTGAAGGTCCAATAATGATTTTATTCTTTGTTTTGATTGGTTTTAGTCTGTTTTTTATTATTTGATTTCAATATGTATGAAGGTATGGACAGCTATGTTGAAGAGAACAAGAGACATTATGGTAGCCATTGTTGATTTCCTATTGTCTGGTTTTGAAGGCCCGTAAGACTCGCATTCTTTTGCTTTGATTGGTTTAATACTGTTTTATTAAACCAACTATTTAGAAGAAAACAAGAGACATTATGGTAACCACTGTTGATTTCCTGATGTCTTGTTTCGAAGTCCTGTGTCACTTGCATTGTTTTGCTCTGATCTGCTTTGTTCTGTTTTGTTTTATTTTGTTTTATTCTCTTTAAAATAAAAAAAGAATTAAAAAAAGAAACAGTCCTCTGCTTCTTGTTGGAATAATGGGGAGCCATGCACACAAATGTTTCTGGCTGCCTTAAAAGAAAGAAAGTCTTTCAGAGAGCAGAGACCTTAAACATCTTATCGGCCTTTGAAGTTATGTATAATGACATCCTTTGGTTCCTTGCCCAGGGCAGAGGTTTAAGCTTTAAGACTCCATTTACTTACTAAAGAACTGTAGAAATATTTCCACTGCAGTGCAAGGCAGAAGAGCTGACTTTTTAAACAGCAAATGATATGATGGTGAGGTTCAGGGAAACATCCTGTCCACAAAGCACCCCACTGTGCCAAGGGGCTTGAGGGCTGTATGTCTAACTTTCTGGAGCTCATTTTCAGTGCTCTGCTCTACTCAGGTCAGCTTCATGGGACTAAAACTAAAGTCATAGAAGCAAAATTAGATTTGGATGCTTCCATCCCTATATCTAAGCCATCCCTGGTCCCACCTGTCGTCCCAGCACCACTGTATCTCTGCACATTTCATGTCTAGCTGCCTGCATGGTTATTCCTCAAGTGGAATTCTACAGGGCTGGTGTCATTTCCCACAGTGGGGGCCCAAGGTAATGCTGTGCCAGCCACTGCCTCCCCTCAGTCCTCTAGGCCATCTAGACTAGTATTTACTCCTTATGATAGTAACTGCCTATCTGGTCAACCTCTCAAACCTTGCAAACTTATCTCCAGATGGCCCAGTCCTGATTATATAGTGGATATTTACAGCATACTTGTAGGACAAAGTCCTGGTTATCCCCACTACCAGCACATTCCCTTTCCTTTCTGCTAGATACGTGCCCATTTTTTTAGGGTTTTCACTATGGATCAACCCTGGACATGAGAACTACTCTAGCTTACTAGAGTTGTTTGGTACGATTGTTTTTATTTTAATCTCATGCCAGGTCAAAAGTTCTTATACAACACCCTAAAAAGCTGAGAAGCCAGAGATGCTGGGAACCAGTAATAGTCACCTAAGAAAAGAAAAGAAAAGAATTTTCCATGCTGTCATAATCACAATTCGGTGATCTGTATAAAATTAATTACTGAATTGGCACTAGCTACGTAGAGGAAACCAGAAGGAAATCTGTCTGCTGTGAGATTTACCTTTCTTCTTCAGAGATAAACTTACTGTTGCCTCTATAGCACATGATGTTAGGATAGGCCTCAGGCCAGTCATTGTATAGAGCATCTGAAAAATCACTCAGTGGGCTAAGGATGTAGCTCAGTGGTAGAGCACTTGCTTAGCACGTATGAGTCCCTGGGTTCAATTTCAAGCCTGCCAAAAACAAACAAAAAAAAGAAAATCCCTCAGGACTGTATGTTCAGTTGTTTTGTGAAAGCTATAACTGTTTGTTTGTGTAAGTGATGCTGTGTGCAGCAAAAGTTCAGTGAAAATATTAGCTAAACTCAAGTCCCTACCAGCGAATATAAGCCCTTGGTTCATATGTGTCACAGTCTCGGGCATTCTCGCTGACTTATAGGTTTGAATAATACATAAATCAGCCAAACCCCATTCACACAAGCAAGTGCATTGAGATCACAGTGGAAGCACAAATATAACCCTTGGTTCAAGTTAGCCTTTAACTTGGAATTGTCTACATACACAATAAAACCAGCTCTTTCCTGGGGCCTGGAGGGTGTCTCCACGTGGGTTGGTATGAATTCTCCTAATTGAAGGCAATAGTGAGTCAACATGAAAGAGTCTTTCAAACTCCCCCTTGGCACATGTTCTCATACGCGCATCTGCATTTGAAAATCCTCAAGAAGCCAGGCCTTGTTTAGGGGCTGCATTTAGCCTTCCAAGCAAAAAGGCCACACAGGTATCCAAAATTACACAAAGCGAACGATTTGGTAGGGAAAAACTATAAAGTAGCAGTGGTGGGTTGAGTTCAAAGACAAGCCTAATTAAAATAGTCATTTGCTTAAGTAATACGAAAGTGAAAAAGGAGTAAAATAAATTTAGAGAGCAAAACTCAAGAAGTGAAGTCAACAAAAACTAACTCTTTAAATTTCTCATAAAGCAAGAGGCAGAACTTGAGTCTCCTTGCGAGTTACTCAGTACCCCAATTAGGAAGCTCAGCCCTGAGCAGCTACCTAATTACCCTGGAGATTAATTCCCTGGGTGCAACCCCCAGTCATCCTTCCCAGCCGACACTAGTGCCCACTGGGAAGCTGAGGAAACAAACATCTAGGTTAGGTTTGATGCTTACAACTTCCAAGGGTTACTTAGATCTCAGAAATAAAGATTGGCAGATCAAGGGGAAGCCAGACACGACAACTTGATTCATTAGAATGGTGAAAATAAAAATCACTTTCTGTAGTTGGAAGGACTCAACTTGTTAGTTTTCGAGAGCCCAAATGTAAAAGGAAAAACTTAAACAAACAAAAAGGGATACGAAAGTCAAGCAATATAGAGGGCAGAAGGAAGGAAAATACGGAATAATTCTTAGATGACTTTCTTCCTTTCATTTTTCTTTTTCTTTATTTTATTTTATTTATTTTAGTGGGAGGAGAGTTGGGGCCTTGTCTGTATTTTTATTTTGCTGGTCACTTTAGGTTGTAAAAATTTTGTTGTGTTTCAGATTTTGCAAAATCAATAATATCTGCATAAGGCAAAAATTCAAAGAACCTAAAAGAATATGCAGTGAAGTCTTACTTACTAATACAGTAACCAAACTCCCACCCTGTCACTGGTCACCTAATTCTACTCAGCAGCCAAAGAAAACAAAACAAAAATTCCCCAAATAATCTAAACAAACAAAACATGAAAAATACTACTATAAACAAACAAAAGAAAATATCTCTAAAATATTATTAAACCTGGTGCATCCTTTTGGGCATACATACACAAATACTAGCTTTTTTCATTCCTTTATTAAAAATTATTTTGTGTAAACTCTTCTGTAGCTGCATTTCTCATTCAATGTAGGCATCATTCATAGCAATCCACAAATAAAGTAGTCTTATTTTGCACAAGTGTAAGTGCAGGTGCAGGATCAATTTGAAGGAATGGAATTGCTTGGCCAAAGACACATGCACTTTATGTTTCAATTAATATTAAAAAGTTGTTCTTCATAGAGATCATTTCCATTTATACTTCTATTAGCAAGTTGTGGAGTCTTTGCTTTTTTGCCTTAGTCAACAAAGAGTATTATCAACTATGTTGAACTTCATCAATCTGCCAGAATTACTATCTTAACTTTTAAAAATACTTTTCTTATTATCAGTAAGTGTAAGCACCTTTTCATATGTATAAGAAACTTTTATCAGTTTTTAAATGTCAACTGCATGTTCATATTTTAGGTGAATTTTTACTTTTACTTTATTTTGTGCAATCTCTCTAGCACAAAACATCTAAACCAGTCTTTTACATATAATGCTGTGTAGTCTCCTAAGTCCATTTTTACATTATCTAATTTAATAAACACGCTAACATAGTAAAGTTGCACCAAATATGACTAAATTTGATAGTTGAGAAAGCCACAGATTAGTTGGTTAGCAAATCTGATGGAAGTCACCACTCTAAGTTTGTAGCCAGGAGTAGAATTCACATTGTTTTTCTCTTACTCTAATGATGTGTTTGTGTATTTTGTTACTACATCAAAATGCCTCTTAGGGGTTGGGACTGCAGCTCAATGGTACAGTGCTTGGCTAACTCTTGCAAGGCCCAGGAGTCAACCCTCAGCACTGAAAAAAAAAAAAAGACTGTTAGAATTTCAAAAAGATTAGAAAGGAAATACTCTGTTTTTCTCCAATGATGGATTTATACTTTCTTCACTTTCTATTTAACTGGCTGGTTTTCAATGTATAACAAGTACACAAGGGACACTAAAACTTTATTTGTTTTCATTTTATTGTTTGGGCCAAAGCCTAAAGATAAGCATTAAACTTTCTGTGTATGTCACCAAAGTATCAACCTGCTATTACTGGATGGGTAGAGTATTGGGGGTGGAGGGGAATTAGGGGAGGATAACGGCATGCCCATTCCTAGAGGTCTGGGACTCTGGATGGGCCTTCTAGAATTGAATGATACGGGGGAAGGATGATGCTCGAATTCCTATGAGGGGGTGGAGGTAGCAGCCTCCTGGGAGAGCAGAGAATGAATGTATCTGAAGGGAAAGAAGGTCACAAGTCCCATGGACCTCCCATGGTTTGGCTACTAGCAAGGAATGTTTCCGGGTTCAATTTAAGATATGGATTCCCGTCCCTGGGGAGCGGGTCTCTACCTGAGAAAAGCTGTGCGATGGGAAATACCCAGCTCACATAGGAAAGGGCACAGGAAGAGCTGTCCACTCTTCTGCCTCACACCGGAGGACGCTCACACAAGGGAGCCAGAGCTGTGAGCGATGGGGATAAAACAGAGAGAGGTAGAACACGGTCAGAGCCACCACTGAGCACCTGGCACACAGCCACTGGGATTGGAAGGGGCAGGAAAGAGTGGAGGCCATGGCCGCAGTGGAGTAATGTAAGCTAAGGTTCAGCATTCTGGTTTTAAATCAGATTAAAGGTCCAAAGCCCAGTGATTGTCACCCAAGGCCAGCTTGGCCAGATCACAGGATGAGCAAGAGTTCACAAATCTGAGCTCACATCTTTAGCCAAAGGTGCCAATTATCACTTAGTTACTACATCAATTTGTTCACTGTATTCGAGAGTCATCTTTTCCATAGAAGGATAGGAACAACCCTTCTCCCAATTCTCACTCTTACTGAACATTTAGTATTTATTGGTTGGAAAATCCTGGCAGAGTAAACATGCTAGGATTGTCTGGAAATTCCAGTGTAGTCTGATGGCACTACTGCCCAGTGCAGGGCAAAATGTAGGCAATGGAGCATTCCAGGGGAATCTAATCAAGCTCCTAGCGGCATCTAACCACACCACTGCTGGTTTTAGTGAGCCAACCCTAGAGCTGGTCCCTGTCCCGGACTTCAGCCTAACCTCACCCGAGCAGCTGTAAATGGGGCCTACTTGGAAGAGCTCTAGGGGCAGATCCACTCACTGGAGTGGAACAGATGCTGAAGGCTGAGAGTCAGATATTAAATATTGGAAAGAAATCTTTTGACAAAACACAAAGCATGGGTCTCAGTTATGCAAAAGTCAGTACCAAAGCCAAAACATAAAGCAAAAAACAGGCATAGACAACATTGTTCTAAAATGCAAAACTTATGTATAAACAGAGTAAACTTATAGATGTAAAAATTCACAATGTGTAGTTATTGATGGAATCATGAAGATGGGTATTAAAGACTTATTTCTACTTTGCCACAAAATTTCTGTCTATCTATCTATCTATCTATCTATCTCTATTTAAATCATGGCCAGAAGCATATAGTTATATCATATATAAAGTAAAAAAGCAGGGGACAGGAGCAGCAAAAACAGTGAGGGCAGGGTAGAAAAAAAAAAAAAAAAAAAAAACAAGTAGGAGTGTAGGCAAAATGGTAGCATGAAGTCAGAAAACATAATGTCACTGACTTGGTGAATAAACCAAGAAAGAAATCATCACAAAGTAACAGTGCAAAACTCCAAGGCCACAAGCGACAGTATGGAGGGAGTGGAGCCCCAACTTCTGGGCTGGTACTGAAAGAAGGCTCTCCCATTGGACAGGATATAGCTGAGCACAGGACCCCAGTTCCAGAGGTTCTCAGCCAGGTAGACCAGACAGGAAGTTGGGCCCCAGAAGCAAGGTAGACATATGGGTACCAGTCTTGAGGTCAATAAAAGAGCTAAGACTCAACACCAAGACAAGAGTCGGCAAACAAAGACTGTGGGATTCAAGTTCATAAAACGCAACCTTTGCTTGAGATTAGTCTCAGGACTTGGACAAGCCCCATCTAACACCAAAGATGACTGAGCTGGCCTGTGCAGTGTGGAAAGCCCAGGGACTACACCAGATGGGAGGGAGGAAACAGACCAGGTGGTCCCATCCCTGCAGCTGTGATGGGTGTTGGGAGCCAGTTGGAGCATGAGAGTGGCTATAGGGTTTTGTGGGCCTCTGGCGGATTGTCATTACCTGACTGGGGAGCTTATATCATCTTGTGCAGTCCACTCACATTTGTGAAAGCTTGGGCTTCCCTGAACACAAAACCTCTTCCCATTTATCACTTCAGAGTATTGCCTATCTTCTCTGGAAGGCACAGTGCTACCAAAAGGTAGTAAGACAAGTGTGGTTAGTAAGTTCTAAAAGTAGTTTTGTTTAACAAAGATAACAGAACTACATAGAAATGGCATCTGCCAGGAAAGTTCCTCTTACCACTGAGTGAAGGCAGGAGGGGGCTGCATGAAGTCAGCCTCTTAGCTCTAAGATAGGAAAGTAACAGCAAGGGGGACAGAGGCAGTTGCGATAGCTCACAGATATTGGGGAAGTAGGAGTTTCCTACAGATGGAAAGGGGTTGCTGACTGCACTTCCTGGCAAAACCAAGAATGAGCAGAGCCCAGGGCCTAGCCAGCTGTGGCCACTGCAGGCCCAGGGTGACTGATAAAGGATGGGAAGCCAAATCAAGGACCCCTTCTTCAGATAGCCTGTATGGAGTAGTTACCTATAGATCTCAATCAATGGAAAATATTTGGACAGCAAAATTCTAGTCCTGGAATCCACTGGCTTTATGAACAATTGTTATGAACAACTTGTCCCAAATTTGAGGATTGACTCCAAGGTCAGTTATAAGTCTGGGTCTCATTACTTTATAGTGGCCTATTATTATGGGCCAAAAGTCAATATTATCCAGCAAATACCACCTGCTTTCCAATAATTCACTTTTTGTTGTCCCAGAGGATATGCAAAAGTAATAGGAATCCAGTTACCACTTACTAGATGTGGGCTACAGGGCCAGTTACAGGGATAAGCACTTTACCTACATCTGTCTGGCTCTTGAAGAAGGTAATCAGCTTTCTTCAAGAAATCTTGCAATCAGGAAGGAAGTCAAGATTAGAAACCAGGTCTCTCTCTTTTAACCTGCTTTGTGGCTTCAAGACATAGCCCCAGGTCAGAAGCTTCCAACAGAGGTGGTCCCTATTATTTAAAATGTTACTACTGCAATGCTCCATGCCTAGACCATGGGAAGACACTGCAGTAAATGACAGGTGCTTCTGGTTGAAAAACCAGTCTTGAGGTCTCCTGGGGAGTATGCCTGGTATGGCCTTGGCTGAGATGACTGGGGTGCAAAAAGGCCAACTGGGCTGGAACAGAAAGGGACCCTATGGAGAAGCAGTAAAGAAAGATACAGGGATCAAAGAAAGATACCCTGAGGGTATCTCAGGAATCAGCAAGACTCCACTTATTGCCATATTTAGCAAGAAATAGCAAGTTTTCTTGGAGGGCATCATCAAAGGTTGCTTCTCAACACAAGTATGAGGCTTCAAGTCACCATACTGGCTTTGGGAGCCCTCAAAGGCAATTCCTAGTTTCACAGACATGAAAGAATTGTGGTAGCAAAGGAGAGAATCTTCTAAAAATATCTATATTACTCAGCAAACCGAATTGGAGAAGAATTGAATTAGATTCAATGGTTAGATTCAATGTTGACCTTACAGGGAAATTTTGTTCAGTTCTTGTCAAATTCAGTTCGCAACTAGAATTGTGGAAAGAATTAAGTTGTGAACCAAGGTACCACTGAGTCAGAATTAATGGTCACAGTCCACTCCTTGGCAATGTCACACCAAAGACAGCTCTTTAAACACTCCTTAATCTTCAAATAAAGATATCAGCAGGTTCATACTTCTGCTTTCAATAATACAACTCACATACAACTAGAAATCCAATAATTCCTTCCCCAAAGTCTCAAGAGTTCCAGCAGTTTTCAAAAGTCCAAGTCCAAGCCTCTTCTGAGACTCAAGGCAAGCTCTTAGCTACAAACCTCTGTAAAAACAAAAAAGAAGTTACATAATCCTAAGTGCAGTGGCAAAGAGTAGACATTCCAACTCCAAAAGGGAAGAACAAGGGACTAGTAAAGAATTGGACCAAAGCAAGACTGAAATCCAGCAGAGTAAAAGTTAATTTCTGTAGCTTCATAGCTGATATCTGGGGTACATGGGGGTAAAACGTGAGATTCAAAGGGCTCCTTATGGGCTTTCTGGTTGCATCCACACAGCCTCTCTTGGGTTGGGTCCACTCAAGGTCTACAGCTTTGCTCTGCACATTTCTGGTATCTCTGACTTCCTGGAATCTCCACTGCACCTCTGGCTTTGTTTCTACACCTTCATGCATTACCCTTCCGAGGATTCCTTGCCTGGTTTCCCAGATTCTTTTGAAAATTGGGTGGAAGTCTCTTTGATGTCACAATTCTTGGCATTCTACATGTCAGTAAAATCAGCATTACATGAATAATGTCAAGGACTGCTATCAGTTGAAGCAGCACCCGGCCCCCTTTGACCATGGCAACAGCAGCCTCTGAGTGTCTGGATGACTGAGAACAGTGAATTTAATCCTGGGGAACCAATTCCCTAAGAGGTCTTTCTCAAGCAGGCCCAGGGACTCTCTTCTCAAATGAAAAGTTGACCCTTTTGTATCCTTGAGCTTGCAATGAGTGGAGACTTGCTGATGCCTGAGATGCCCTCAGAGCATCTTTCTTCAAGTCCTTGTAGAAAGCAATTTTTAAAAATAGTGCTAATCTCTCTAGTATGGTAAGTCCCCAACTTACAAACATTTGAGTTGCAAACTTTCACAGGTGTACTGTACAAAAGTCAATCTGTTGGCTTACAAATTGAAATCAGACTTACGAACTGTTTTCCTGGAATGGAACTTATTTGTAAGTCAGGGGCTTACTGTAACCACACCCTTTTGGGCCCCAACTTTGCATATGGTCTCTCTGGCCCAAAATTTAGCTTTTCAAATTTATCTGCTCTGCTTTCTGCTCTCAGTCTTCACTATAAATCTGACTAACAGCAGACAGCAGCACAGCCTGAATGCAGAAGTGTCTTGAAAGCTCCTCTGCCAGATTAATTGCCTTAGTCTCTTGCAAAATCTCAGGACATGGGCAAATGTAGACAAATTTTCTGCCAGAATGTGACACACATGTCCTCTAGTCCAACTTCCAATGGAGTCTTTGTTTCCAACTGAAACTTCACGAGCCTGGCCTTTACTGTTCTCATTCCTATCAGCATACAGGTCTTCTGAGCTCTGACCAGAATCACCCACCAAACTCTGTTTACAGGATTCTAGGACTTCTCTAGTCTGCTTCTCCAAACCTTTCTAAAATCTTCCCATAAAACAGTTCCAAAGGCTTCTAAATCACATGATCAGATACAGTCACAGCAACAATCTCATTTCTCAGGCACCAATTTTCTGTATTAGCCTTCTTACTGCTGACACACAATACCAAACACCCACAGCTTAAAGGAGGAAAGGTTTAATTTGCTCACAGTTTCAGTCCATGATCGGTTGGCTCTAAGGCAGAGACATCATGGTGGTGGGGCATGGCAGAGCAAGGTTTCTTAGTTCATGGTGGCCAGGAAGCCGAGCAGGTGAGTGGTGCCAGAGGGGAATGGGTGAAGACCATATATAGTACCCAAGGTCACCCCTCCGTGTCCCACCCAGGCACACTTAGGAACATGCTTTCTTAATCCAGTGAAGCTGACATATCAAGATTAACAGTCACAATACTCAAAGACATGTGCAACTCTGAACAGTGGCATTTGTGGGAAAGATAATTACAATCACAGTTGCTCTGGTTTTACCTTTAGTTTGGTATGATCCTGAAGAAAGGTGGGAGAGAGAGAGAGAGAGAGAGAGAGAGAGAGAGAGAGAGAGAGAGAGAAGTTGTGCACATATGTGTAGAGAAATGGGGCCCAGTGTGCTAACATTAATTCACCATTACATCCAAATAACAAGACCCTCTTTTGTCTCATAGGTCCTCCCTGTAGCTGTATCTTCTTCCCTTCCTCAACTTGCAGCTAGGAGGAAGGAATTTAACACTTATCCACTCAGCCTCCCTACTTAGGAAAACTCTTCCTAAAAGAACATCACTAATTTTGCTGCCATATCACCAGTTCTTAGTAAAACTACTCAAATCATATGGCCTAGGAAGAGAATTAGTTGTCAACATATTTTGAGTATCAGTGCCATTCATGTATTAGCATATGGAAGGAGAAGAAATATACAAGTTGTGCATTCCTATTCTGAAAATTCAAAATCCCAAATGTTCCAAAATCTCAGAGTTTCTGAGAACTAGCATGATGCTACAAGTGGAATATTCTGTACCTGACCCCAAGTGAACGAATGACAGGTCACAGTCAACACACAGGTACACCAAAACTATTACCTTCCATTACATGTGTGAGGTATAAATGAAATAAAGGAATTTTGTTTTTAGACAAGGTCCTAGCTCCAAGGTACCTTATTTTATTATATATATGCAAATATTCCAGAATCTGAAAAAAAAATCCAAAACATTTCAGATACGAGTTCTCAATTTGTACTTAGACTCAGTGGGCTTGCTTTATATTTATGTAAAAAAACAGGGATAAGGGACCTACACATGGAAGGAAAATGTATTGTATTACCTCAAAGGCAGTCAAAAAGAATTTAAAAATTAAACTAATATCAACTAGTGTATAATTTGCAACTATTTAGATATGTGAGCAGTTTGTACCCACTATTTTAGGCACTTATTAAATTTTTGTGTCTGAATTGTCATTTGCAGGGCTTTTCTGTTTCTTCTCATTTATCTACCATAATTTACCTGGCTTCCCTATAAAGGTGGAGGAGAAAGCTACACCAAAAATTTTCTAACCCTCATTTGCAGAGCAATTCTGTCCTCATGTATCCCTTCGAAGGGTTATTATGAGGACATTACACAAACCTCGACACCGTCAAAACCACACTCAATTAAACTAATAGAGGATGTTTCATTTCAAAACATGCCCGTGTTTCATCCTGATGAGGAGATATCAAAAGAAAATGAATTTGGGCCATTTCTGAATGATGACATCTACATTACCACAGTGATTCACTTATCAAACTAATTTAGGTTTGGAGTCAAAATCAACAGTGCTGTCAGAGTTTATTTCTACTCATTTAAGAACTTCCAGCCTAGAGTGATCAGTGGGAATTTTAATGTCTTAGGAAAAGCGAGGAAAAAAAAATCTAAGTAGTACACATAGCAGCAAGACTGGAACTCTCAATGTATCCAGCAAATTATATATTAAGCAGCTACTACACAGTTCCACCCTACTCATGGAGTCAAGTTCACAACACAACCTCGGTTGTATCAGGTCTTTCAGTGCTATCTGCAAAGATACTGACAATGAGTTTGATGATGGATGAGGACAACTATTATTGATGACTTACTGCAAGCCAGGTACCAAGCCATGTGATTTACTTAATCCATCCAGACCAGGCACTATTACTAATAGGTCCATTTTTTACAGGTGAGTAAATAGATGGGCATGAAGTACTTAATACTTGAGGAGTGCTTGTCATAGATAACTTTCAAAATAATTCTGATCTCTCATCTGATTCTCAGGACCATGGTGAGCTAAGAAGTATCCAGGTATTTCAGTGCCATACAAGACGGTCACAGCAGAGCCAGGAGTAGAGGCTGCTAGTCCACTGCTTCCATAGATGCTACTGGATGGCAGATCCTGATCTCTGTGAAGTATGGACTGAAGAAATTTAAATGGTCAAGCTTCTCAGAAGGTGAAGTTAGAATGAGCGAATAGTGAAAACAAATTATAGTTAAGGAGAAAGGTAGGATTTGACTATAACTGCTGAATAAATGATAGAATAATAACACAATAAATTATTGCACAATCTAAATGACAGCTATTCTAAATTATAAATAATTATAGAATAAACATAAAGATAGTCTTCAGAATGTAGAGAGCCAGTTTTTCCAGCACCATTTATTAAGGAGTCTATCTTCCAGTGAACACGTTTAGTCCCTTTGTCAAAGATAAGGTGGTTGAGTGTTTGGAGTTGTATCTGAATCTTCTGATCTGTTCCACTGATCCTCAGGTCTGTTGTTTTGCCAGTACCATGCTGATTTTATCACAGAAGCTTTGTAGTATAATTTCAAGTCAGGGATTGTGATACCTCCTGCCTTGCCTTTGTTGCCCAAGATTGCCTTTGCTATTCTAGATTTCTTCTGGTTCCAAATGAATTTTAGGAATGTTTTCTCTAGTTCTGCAAGATATGACAACAGTGTTTTAATCGGGATTGCATTAAATCTGTATAACAATTTTGGGAGTATGGCCATTTTCGTTATGTTGGTTCTTCCTATCCATGGGTTATCTTTCCATTTTCTGATATCCTCTTCTATCTCTTCTAATAGGTAAATGGACGCAACTTGAGACCATACTCATAAGTGAAATAAATCAGACTCACACGCATAAACATCATACTGTCTCCCTGGTGTGAGAAATTGAAAGAGTAAATAAGGTCTAGAATGTACAATAGATATTGTAAAATGGAAAGAAATTGTTTAAAAGGAAAAAACAACTAGGATGGAGGAAAGGGGTAAGAACAGAAGAGAAAAGAGAGAATAATATAAGTTAGCTATACTGTTAGTGTCTTTTAGTTCATTGAAAAGGAAGGTTTGTGCCAATATTGATTTAAGAATTTTCCATGCCTATGTCTTGTTCTCTGAGTAACTACTTTGAAGATGGCAGAACGCAGTATATTAACTGTAGTTATTCCCCTATGATTTTATTATGAAATTCTGTTTTACCTTTTTTCATAAAATAAAAAATTATTAGAAAACTCCATAAAGATAAATAGAATCAACTCTCCAAATTAAAGGGTTTTGATGCTTCTTTTAAGAACTCACAAAATCTCTACAAATAAATGTCCACAACTCGAATCTTGTCTCTGAATTATTTCTAACTTTCTCTTTTTTTTATAGCAAATCCTCAGATTGACTTACACTCTCTCGCTCTGTGCTAAAAGTGAAAGCTACATATCATCATCATTAATAATGAATGGAAGGGACTCGGGTTCCTCACTTGACAGGAAAAGTATAAAGACAGAACAATCTCTGAAAGTGCAGTTGAAGGTTATCATGATTCATTGCAGCCAAGTAGCTCCCAAAACTCTGAAAAGGAAAACCTCACCCAGCCTCACCTGCTAGACACTGAATTGTGCCCTTCTACCCCACGCAACCAAAAAAGATCTACAGAAGCCTTAGTGCCTTAATGGTTCTATGTGGAAATAGGATCTTGTGGATGCAATCAGTTGAGGTCACACTGGAGAAAAATGGGCCCAAAACCAGTATGACTGTTGTCCTCATAAGAAGAGGAGAATCACTGGGATAGAGAGAAACACAGGGACAGGACCACATGGTGATGGAAGTAGAGAATGGAGGGATGCTGCCACAAGCCAAGGACTGCCAGGGCTTGCCAGCAACACCAGCAGCTATCAGAAAGGCGTGTGACAGAGTCTCCAAAGCAACTAATTCAGTCTGCACAGTGATTCTAACACCTAAGTTTTGATCTTCTATCCTATGAACTCTGAGGAAATACATTTCCATTGCTTTAAATCTCCGATGTGTGGTATTTTGTTATGGCGGGCCTGGAAAACTCTGATACTGGCTTCATTTCCACTTTACAGAGGAAGGACATGAAAGAACAAAGCCAGGCTACTCTGAGATTTGGAAGAC
Source organism: Dasyprocta punctata (assembly GCA_004363535.1). Classification (NCBI taxonomy): domain Eukaryota; kingdom Metazoa; phylum Chordata; class Mammalia; order Rodentia; family Dasyproctidae; genus Dasyprocta; species Dasyprocta punctata. The sequence goes on from RJWM01001223.1 coordinate 32,014, forward strand.
TTGATCGAGTTCTGGGTTCCACTCTGCAAGTCCCGGTCAAGTCACCTCCCTAGACTCAATGTCCTCATCTTGGAGATGAAGTAGTCGGGCTGGGTGGGGCCTAAGGCCTCCTGCGGGTTTGAAGCTCTGTAATTCCATCACAACACTGCCAAAGACTCCAATTGCCCTTCTATCTACTCAAGGGGGGACCATCCGGAGGCTGAAAAATGGAAGACACTTCCAAACCCGAGACACCCACGGTCAGCAGCAGAAGTTCAGGAGAAAGTGCAAAGGAAGAGTGATCAGTGGTGCTGGTTGTGTTTACCATATGTCACACAATCACTCCATCTTCAGTCAAAGCTGGTCTGCAGCCCCCATGCCACAGTAAGTTAATACAGAGACACTGGAGCCGCCAGATGCAGACGATTAATGTAGGAGACGGAAGGAGGATCTCCACAGCTACCCTTCAGTTCCCCAAACTGCTCGTGTCAAGGTCATTTAACCCTGGAAATACGAAACCTGCTAATGTGGAGCAGAAGTTAAAAAAAAAAAAAAAATGGAGGAAGATAAAGGCTGGCGTTTAAACCCTGCCCTCAGCCTCCACCCTAAAACACGGCTGACTTTCATCTCACACAATTCCTGGCTGGTGGGCAACTCACGACTGCTAGAAACTAACCATTAGTAAAACAAACCCCACTAGTAAAGACCCACAAGAAATTCCTGCAAAAACCGCACGCATATGCACTATACTATTTTACCTTTTTTTTTTTCTAAAGCAAATTGTGGCTGTCAAATTACACCCTTTCATTACTGTCACTGGCTCTTTTAAGAACGGCTAATCAGAAAAGCTTACAGAGGTATTTAATCAGATTTTTTTTTCTTCAAATGACCTAATGTTGTGGTATGAAGCTGCTGCCAGCTCATGCTGGGTAGAAATTTAGCACTGTCAGCATTTAATTATTATTTTATCACAGATTTCTTTACTTTCCTACAGAGGAGAAATAACTTAAATTTGTTTTTTTTTTTTAATGCAACAAATGCTTAGTTTTTAACATTACAAGATACTGCTGTCAGTATTTTGCTCTGTCAAAAAATACTCATTCCTGGACATAGGGCATATCACAGAAATGCACTTCTAGGTTAATAAGTGGTTCTACTATCACCAGTTTCAGTCTTCCAGGACAATGAAACCATGGAGTGAAAATTGTATTCATTGTGCTCATTTTGAAGAGATGGGATTGTTTAGAGCTCATTCCCATTTGTGGGTGAGAGCAGCTGCGCATTCCAAACCTCTCCTGGCTCTGTGACCCTCGAATGAAATCTCTGGCTCTGCTCCCTTCCTTTCTTTGTTACTTTGCCTTTTTCCATGAATTTGCCAAGTTCTCTCCACCAGCCTCAGGGCCTTTGCACATGTTGTGCCCTTGGCCTCAAGGTTCTTCTTTAGGAGTAAGAGAGTGGGAAGGGAAAAAGATGCCAAATGGAAAGTGGAGGAGAAGGCAGGCAGGTATATATGACTTAACAATAAGTGACCCAGGGTTACAAGTGTAATGAAAGCACAAGGGTCAGCTGTCTAGGTACTTGCTCATCTTTAATTTCTTTCTTGTTCATCCCAAGTCTTTTTTTCCAGAAAAACAGCCATTTCATCATTAATACTCCAAAAAATATTCCCTCAACTCATCTGTCTTCCTTCCCCTTTAACCAGTTCATTTTCCTTGCTTTTTAAATTTTTTATTTTATTTTATTATTTACTTTTGAGACAGAGTCTTGCTATGTAGTCCAGGTTGGCCTTGAACTCATGGAGATCCTCCTACCTCTGCCTGCTGAGTGCTGGAATTACAGGTATTCACCACCATGCCCAACACTTTTTCCTTGCTTTCAAGTCTTCCTCTTCGAAAAAGCTGGGCATGCTTGGTGTATGCAAAACACCAGCGATTCTTTATTGAACATCTATTGTGAATGAGCAACCGTGTTCTCTGCTGTTGAGGGTACCACGTGGTACAGACCTGGACCCATAGTCGTACCAAGGGAGGAGCTGCATACGGGAAAAAAGCCAGCCCTTAATCAGAACCTGGTACCATTCATCAGTGGCCAGGACAAGACGGGTTCTCACTGGTGTGTTATGCCACCAATAGATTTGATTTCAACGAAAACTTGAGACTTGCCCTGCATTTATGTCTTACTCCTCTCATTTCTTCCATCTTTATAAATGCTACCTCCTAAATGCTTGCTCCAGCACTGCGGGACCTCTGCTTCCCTCCCCACTTCCACTCTGTTTCACTCCACTCCAAAGTGCTTTGTGCCACTTCAGATCCAGGGCTGCACTGCCCTGGTCTCGGTGACTGTGCCCCCACCTGCATCCAAACCAGCCTGCACAGAGCACTGAGGAGGCCCTGTCGAAACAGAACCCTGACCATCCACGCCATCCCCATGCTTGAAATGGGCGGATGGCTTCCCATAGGAGCTCGAATACATGCAACCTTGTCCCAAACCAGTCCACTCCAGCTGCTGCCTGGTCACCCCATTCCCACATGCCCTTACTGCTTTGGTTCTATAGACATGCCAAGTCCCCTCTCCCAGCCCCAAGGCCTTTACACATGCTGTACTTTCAGCCTGGAAGTTCTTCTCTCTGCCATTTGTATGGTGAGATCCTTCTGGATTTGTAGGACTCCACAAATGTCACATCCTCAGACCCGGCCCCTAATGTGTGTCCTTTGATGCTTCTTATACAATTCACAATAGTTTCATCTGTTTGTTTACTTGTCCATTGTATAGAAATTCCTTGCTGACAACTAACTGACATCACCCCAACAGCTAACACAATGTCTGCCACACATGAGAAATCCAATGTTTTTAAATGAATGAATGAAGGGTTACTTATTTATTGCCTAAGAAAATGTATGTAATAGAAGGAAGCTCCCTTAGGCATTTGTACATAGTTTGAATCTACTTGGTGCTGCTATAACTAAATACCCGAGGTTGAATAACTTACAAAGTAAAGAGGTTTATTTGGTTCAAGTTGGAAAGCATGGTGCTGGCATCTGGTAAGTGCATCAAATGTGGTGAAGCAGGAGAAAGAGAACTGTCAGCATGGAGAGGGGTCAAGCACCTGGGGTAGCTGGCTCTGCTTTATAACAGTTTTCTGGCTCAAGAACTAATATGAACCCTGAGGTCACATGAACCCCGAGACCTCATCTCCTTCTACGCGTCTCACCCCTTAAGGATCTGTTACCTCTCCACACCATTACACTGAAGACCAAGCTTCCAGGACACAACACTTTGGGGGACAAACCAGTTCAAACCACAGCAGACAGTTCGGCTCTTTCTTAGATAATCTTCAACATGACTTGTATCTTAACGCTGAAAAATGCCAATCCTTGATTTTTTGTTTTGTGCACGTGTGTGTGTGTTTTTTAAATTCCACTGTCTAATCCAGGTTACCTGCTGACAGCAGAAGGACAGAAGAGAGGGAGGGGGTGCATGCCTAAGAATAGGGGAGGGCTGTCTGTGTTGGGGAGCAAGGTGATCTTGGGTACAGAGCAGGTTGAGACAAGGCTTCCCAAGAAAACTTCAGCCCAGCTCTGCCACGCTACAGCTGCTGCCAAACTTCTATCTCCATCCCCGACAGGAAGAGCTACTTCCCTATAAAGTGGCTGAAGTGCTGCACTGGGGACCGTAAAGTGACCTGGTTTAACACGTATGGCCACTGCAGAGGCCACCTGGACACACAGGTAATGGGGATAACCAACCTCAAGGGAAAAGCCTGGTCATGACAAGTTAATTCCATACATATTCGTGGAAGCCAGTCCCTGTTCCAGTTAATGTAGATTTGTGGTTAAACTTAAAAACTACTTTCTGCCTTGAAAGGATGCATAGACCAGAGTAGGAGGAATCATCTTACCCATCCATGGACACATGGCCTCGGACCCTCGTCCACCCAACCAATGGCTGATGGGAACTGGGGTTGACGCTGTGGTGACCAGGGACCCAGGACACCTGCCACCCATCCTTGCCCCCTGGACGCTTCCCCCTACCACTCAGAGAGCTCCACATAAGGAATGAGCCTGAGAAATCAAAGATCCAACTGGTCAAGCGCAGGGTCAAATGGTACTCTGGCAAGACAAGGCCACTTGGAAGACAGGAAGCACCACAAGTCCCATGGAGATTTCTTTCTTCTGTACTAAAGATCGAATCCTAGGTCTCTGCCCTGATCTATATCCCTAGCCCTTTTTAAAAAATTTTTTGAGGCAAGGTCTCACTGCATTGCCCAGATTGAGCTCAAATTTGTGATCCTTCTGCCAGAGCCTCTCTGAGCACTGGGATTCCTCACCCAAGCCATCACGCCCAGGAGGCTTGGAAAAATGGAAGGGCTGACTGCCTGGGGTCACGAGGCCCCAGGAAAGCTGCGCAGGACCTAAAGTCAGGTCTTTTGGTCCCATTTCAATTTGCTACCTTTGCCTTGGGCTTAACCACGGTAGCAGTGCCACATAGAAGAAGTGGGTGTCGCAGCAAACCCATAATCACTGGTAGCGAAATCAAAACAACTGTTTCTAGAAACTTCAAATTATGGGAAGATTTCAACTCTAACTGTCCACAAAGACCCAAAGATTGAAACAAGAAAGGACCTGAAGTAGCTGAAAGTCCACGGACTCAGCCCTGTACGCCAAGCCCGTCTTTCCAAACTTTTGTTCGAAACTCAGTAACTCTTACTGTGAACATGACTCTAACTCGCCGTGCTGTCTGTCTCCGCTTCCGGGTAGGTGGATGTGGAGGGAGAGAGGGTGATTACAATGAAGAGTGACACACAGAGAATGAAATGAAAGAGTAAGAGAGGCTGGCAAACGTTTTCTGTAAAGATAAAAATCAGATAGTAAATATTTTAGACACTGTGTCCCACACCATCTGTGTTCTAAGTGCTTGACTCACCAGCGTAGCTCAAAGGGACAACAGGAAAAGAAATGCATGCAGCTCTCTGCTAATAAAACTTTATTTACAAAAACAGGTAGTGGGCCACATTTGGGCCATAAGGCTGTTGTTTGTCTACTAAGCCAACACAGTGTTAGGAATTTGGAGCAATTTCATAAAAATACACAAACAAATAAACTTTTTCTCTTGTTCTTTTCTTTTTAAAATTTGAGACAAGGTCTTGCTAAATTGTCCAAGCTGGGCTTGAACTTGTGATCCTCCTGCCTCAGTGTCCCAGAGTGCTGGAATCACAGGTGTATATCACAATGGCCAGCTTGAAACAAAAACGTTTAGGACACCTGGTATTACTGAGAAGCATGGTTCTGCCTGGCAAGTGCGAGGTCCTGAGTTCAATTCCCAGTACAAAAAAAAAAAAAAATTAAATTAAATTAAAAAAGGCCTAGCATGGTCCTTGATTATAAAAATCACAGAATTTTAGAAATCTCAACCTTGGAAAAATATAGTTCAATTTCTCACTTTCATAAATGAAGAAATAAATGCTCAGAGAAGTTAAAACACTTGCTAAAGGCCACACAGCTAAGTAATGACTCAAAGTAGAACTATTGTTTTGACTGTGAGTTTAGAACTCTTTCCATTCTTTTATGCCTATTATCACAATCTTTTTGGTAACAACAGAGTAGAGAAAACACTCGCTTAATTAAACACCACACTCCTGAGATCGTCAAGGTTCTGAAATTGGAAAAGTACACAGTCTTAAATGTTTATAAAGATGATTTTTGAATCATCAAGACAAATGTTAAGTTAGCTTTAATGTACTCAGCGAATATAACTTCAAAAATAGTAATGACAATACATTTCAAATAATTAAAATATTCATATGTGTGCAAATTTTTATTCTTCATTGCAGGTGGGAAAATGAAGTATCACTGTCCTTCAGGACAAGAAGAAAAGCTTGTCATCATGTTTGATAAGCTGAGACATGTTCATGAATTCTGGCCACTTTCAGGATCACCCAGGACCCATCAGAGCACTGGCAGGCCTCAGGTAATTCCTCTACTTGCTAGACGCCCCGTCTTCATTCAATTATCTTCTCCAGCCAAAAAACAACAGCCACCCCAGTCCCACCTGTCCCCTTTCTATTCTTTCATTAGCACTGTCTTCTGCTCCTTTTCTGAATTAATTAGGAAATAAAAATAGAAACTGTGACATGTTTATAAAGATTCAGAGTGCTAGTTAAACATGAAAGAACAGAGGTTGGGAACACAGAGGTGACAAATTTTATTTCTGTGATGACAAGTTAGAGTCCTTCTGCCAGCTGGCCCTTGCGGCAGCCATAAGCAGGCACCTGTCTGCAGAGGAGTCAGGGAGAAAGGGGGGCTGCAGAGACCTTTGGGGCTCAGTGGCCTTGTATGCCATGCAAATGAGTTCTAATTGCTCAGGGTCACTACACAGGGTTCCCCAGGAGAGATTCCTGACAGCCCCTGGCAGAGAGGAAGGAAGGGCTGGGCCTGTCTGTTAACAGACCCTAGAGCAAGCTCTGGTTTGGGGAGTTCTCTTCTTCCCACCTCCCGCTGTGGAAGAAAAGGCTGAAGGGGTGGGATGCCCCATGCCTCGGAGTGTCCCTGAGATACACTTCCAGTTTGACAGTCCTGCCAAAGGAAATGAGAAGCGATAAGTGATCAGCCCCCGATTAGATCAGCCACCTTGGGAAAGGTGCTGAGCTAGAGATATTTCACTGAAATAAGGAGAAACCTGGGAATAGATTTCTGGCAAGCAATCTCGGAGTAGATAGGGTCTGAATTGGAAATGGATTTCATGGGCAGATAAAGTCTAATAAATGGCAGGTCACTCAAAAATCATATATCATCAAGTCTTATACAGTGTTGGTGAAGTCTGTTATCAATAATTTAACATGAGAAGAGCCTAGCCCTTAGCAAATATTTAATTTCAAAACATACCTGCTGATTTACTCAGATACAACATACATAGTATATTAAAAATATATTGCAAGAAGCCAAATGCCAATAAAGCTGAATTCAGACAACCAGCTGCACTTGTTGCTTTTTGAATATCGTGTGAAAGAAGGGGCTGTGCCCTCCATCCACGGAACCTGCCCACTAGCCACTTCAAAATTGCTCTGGAGAAGAAAGTTTGCACACAGATATGACCTCAGCTCCCATGCCCAGGTCATGCAGCATGGCGGATGCCACACCTCCAAGTGCTGGGGACGAGAATTAGGGCCCCGTCTGCCTGTGCATGCTGCTGTACCTAAGGGCTGCCGGAGGACAAGGGGGTCTGACTAAACCAGGTGTCCAGGACCCGAGTAGCAAAGGAGTCTCCCCCCACCCCCAGTCCTGGAAATTGAACTCAGAGCCTTTGCACAGGCCACATCCCCAACCCTTTTCACTTACTCATTTTTTTTGAGACAGGCTCTCACCGTGCCCGGGCTGGGCTCATACTTGTGATCCTCCTATATTAGCCTCCTAGAGTGTGGGGATTAGAGGGGTATGCCACCATCCCCAGCAGGGGTCACTTGTTAAGGAGATCAGAGGGAATGGAATGACACACAGGGTCACTGCAATTATTATGGATCTGGGGCCCTCTCCCTTCTGCAGCCCCTGCCCAATCAGTCCATCTACTCCAAAACAGACCCTCACCACTTCCTGGCTGAAAAGTGTCTCTCTCCCCACCCTTGACCCAAAGCAGCCAGCATCAGTGAAAAGGGTTCCAGAAGAATGGCTGCTTTCCAAGAAAACAGTAGTTGATTTATTGGAATTAACAGCAGAGGTGTGCCCTAAATAAAGATGGGTGAGTTCCTTAATGAGGTTTCAGGTCTTCTCTGGGTGATAAGGGCCCAGGGGGGTGCATCTGGTGCCTGGCAGAGAGAGAACAGATGGGTGCTTCTAATCAGCTCCCACCAGGAAATGTCATGGGAATACCTGAGCTAGGATCTGGAGGGAGCTATGGCCCCAGGACTCTACACCACCATCTCCAAGGTCTTTTCCACTTGATGGGGCAGAACATCACTGCTCTCAGCTTTCCGGAGGGAGATTTCCTACCACTCTCCAGCCCTACGCTGGCATCTGCATGGGAAGCTTCTGTGATTGCCCAACAGGCTGCAGCCAGAATGAAAAAAGAAGACTGGCCAAGGTCAGGAGGTTGGGTTCCTCCCCTCCCTGGGCTTCTCTGTGCATGCAAAGGCAGCCTCAGACCTCCGAGGCCATTCAGGCTCTCAGAGTCCCTTCCCTGTGAAATTCAGATTGCCTTATAGCTAGAAAACCACGACTGTCTTAGTTTTTCTTCATACTGTGCTGTTTGGTTCTGGGGAGGAAGGGCATACTACTACTCCAAAACAAAACAGCCTACCAGCAGTAGCAGCAGCAGCAGCTTGTCCTGTATGCAAACACACTGAACAGGGCAGCTGGAAGCTTAGACAGGCAAGATCAGGTACAAAAACCCAAGTTCACTAGGTCCAAGTGAGGTGCTGAGAACAAATCTGTATTGATTTCAATAAAGACTAAGCCAGTCATGCTTTCTCCTTCATAAACCACAATTATCCCTCTTCCTCTGTCATTCCCGTAAGATCACTATCTTTCCACCAACCCCCCCGAAGGAGGTCCTCAAGAGATATTGACCATAGAAGGCCACAGTCAGAAACTACTCTAACGATGACCTTGAGGAATCCTGCCATCTGGATAGGCTCATAGGTCTGTGGGTAACCGACCACTTGACCCTGCAAATTCCTAATACAGGCAGCATAAAGGAGACCGGAGGGCTTGTCTTAGCTGAACCAGCAGGCAGAAGGAGGTAGGGATGAACAGTATGAACAAAGACAAGCGAAAAAAGCTTGGCAATTGGCCCACTTTTGCCAAAGGCGGGTCCTTTCCAGTACTGGTAAACTCTACAAACAGAAGCCCAGCCTCAACTCATCATTAGAGCCAAAAGCTCCAGAGAACAGAAACCATAAAGTATGTGAAAGTCAGCATTTTGGACCCAGGAGGAACTGCTACCCTCAGTCCTTTGGCTGCTGTGTAAGGGCAGTTCCTTTCCTCTCCCCTGGCATCTACTTCCTGGCCTGGGAAATTCAACCTAAACACCCACTTCAAGGGCCATCAGTGCTCTCTAACAGTTGTTTCTCAGGAAGGGTTACTGAGCTCAGGCAACACATTTGTCTAGTTTTGGGAGCCTTGGGTAATGACATGGGCATGTGGTCAACTGGTGAAAGGAATCCCACCTCCACTGCAGCGTCTGGGAAACTCTCCATTTTGCGGAGCCAGGAGCCCCACGCTTACCTCATAAAATCCTGGCTCTGAAGTTAGGGTAAATGGGAGAAGAACCAGATCTTTGATTTGCACGCAAAGTCTCATGGAAGCAAACCACTCCTGACATCATAAGCGACTTATTTTCTGTCTGTTTCTTACACCCCTGATGGCTCCCAAGTTAACTTTCCAGCGACACCCATTCTAGTCAACTCTAGGAGCCCCAGAGGAAAAATGTTAGAAATATCAAAACAGCCACATGCTGCAGCATTTAGCACTTTGTGGAACAATTTAAATTTAGTGCATTTAGACCACTTTCTATTGATTAATTTAGAAAATTTTGCTTCAGCAGACTGAGCTGGCTGCTTTTCACTGCCAAGCTAAATACTCCACTTTAAAATACACCCCTGCGTACTCATGTGATTTCTCCTTTTAAACTAGGAATGTAATGTTGACATAAATGTCAAATAAAATTAATGAGAGAATGGGCACTCAAATGGTCCTCCTGCGAAAGGAGTGTGTTAGACTGGGACCTCGGAGCCCCAATGTATATATAATTATGTAACACTCATAGGAGGAAAGAATTTGAATGTTAAGCTTCAGCGAATTCATCACCTTTGTCAGAAATGCTGGTACCTACAAAAAAACAGATTGCAAATAAATTAAGATGAAAATACCATCAGATTAGAAGTCTGTCACAGTGAGCTACTACAGAATCAGGAGGGTGGCCCATCTGCTGGATACGGAGCCTTCCCTTATCTATACAGAAGTCAGCTCAGATGTCAGCCCGAATCCTGCCGAGGATTTGGTAAATGGACCTCCTCCTGCCCAACCCAGGTCCTTCCCTCCTTGCCCCCATATCTCCCAACCAGCCTCTTAGGAAGAGTAAAAATGGCAGTTAGAGCAATAGCAGGTATTTTCACTCCATCGTCAACATATTGGATCCTAGCAGAGCAGCTGCTTCCATGCGTGCACTCACATAACTACTTGGCTTTTATTTGTAGTCTGGAAAAATCTTTCCCAACTATAGTAGAATCACAGACAATCACTCTCATCACTGAAAAGAGCCGTGTGCTGAGGGAGTGAAGCAGCAAGGCTCTCATCGGTGTAAAAGGCTTGGAGTAAAATCTCCTGTAAACACAGGGGAAGCCTACATTTACCCCCACACCTAGGGAAATGGCAAGCAGGCCCCAGGCGCAGCCACACTGGCATCTACACAGAAAACCAGCCAACGTCTAGGGCATCTGAGGAAGCCTGCAGGGAAGCGCTTTCCGAGAAAACACTCGCTGTGTTTCCTTTTCACACTTCTGAATGGGATCCTGAGGACTAGATTGTACTCATCACATTTCCCTGTTCACTTCCTTTTTTTGGACACTGATCTCAAATACAATCACACAAGTCTGAAAATCCATGGTGTTTTTCCCTAAATAGAATTATAAGGATAGCTTTCTATTTCTTCCCAGTTACCTAGCTACTACCTCCATCTCCTGGAACATTCCCTACCCCCAGCGACTAGCATGTTCCACTCAAAGGTCCTAGGAATGATTCCTCCAGTGGTGGGTATTGTGGAGAAATAAAACCAAACCCACAGATTCTTTCTGGTGTTCACGCATCTTTAAGCAGTTCACACAATCCATATTGCAGGGGGGCAGCTCGCAGGGAATTTCTAATTAAATTGCAGCAAGGGATAGAGAAACCATTTAACCACCAACTTCAAATACTCATACTCTTCTGGTTACCACAAGGTAGTCTGTACTCAGGATCCCCCAGAAGCCGGGGAAGAAAATCTCCATTTTCTTCATCTGCAAGTTACCTGCTCATAATGAACAAATATAGAAATTTTTCTGAGGAGAAAATCCAGCTACCAAAATAACTTCTTCATAATTCATATGTGCAATCACAACGGTGATTAATAAAAACCTGAAACAGTTCCTAAAAGCCTAAAGCATTAATTACTCCATTAGATGTCACGACTCTATGAAACCTAGGACAGCAGGTTATTCGGGCAAATTAAATTATGTGAACTTCCAGTGGAAAAAGAGAAACCTCTCCATGGTGGATCTGGAGGCGGGTAAATGTGTGCTTTCGAAGAAGGGTGACCAGCCATGGCTTTTCAAGGGCTCTATATTTCAACCTTGAAAGATGTGTATAAGAGGAGAAAATGCCATTGCAAATTGAATTTATGCCAGGATGAAAGGTAATGTTATATCCTTCGAAAGCTCTAAAATGAGTGAATGGTATTATTTCCATTAAAGAGGAGACTACCACTCAGGGAGTGTCTACAGTGCATCCAGAGCTGGCTGGCCAGAGAGATTCTTCTCACGGCTATGGTGATGCCACACACTCAATCCTCCCTTGACTTCAGGGAGAACTCCTTTCCAATGATTTTTGCTGGCTCATCTTCCCTGTTCCAGTGTCTAAATTTTCATGCTCATGGAAGCCCTCCTCTCTTCCGTGCTCCACTCTTGGATGATCTTACCCAAGATCACCACATACGTGCCAGTGATTTAAATTCCATGACTTTCCCCCAAGCTTTGCAGGACATACCCAGCTGTCCTGATGACATATGCAACAGGCATCTCAAACTTAGGCTGCCTAACATGGATCCTTGATGTCCCCCCACCCTGAATCTGTTCCCCAAAATCCTTCCAACCTCAGGAGGTAATATCATCTTGCAAAACCTTACATCTTCCACTCAGTCCTTTCTCTCACCCTCCACTTCCAATCCATCAGTGAGACCTGTTGGTCCGACTTCCAGATCACATCCTGGATCTTCCTACTGCTTGCCATTCAGTTTCCCTACTCCGCCAGAAGTTGCCATCTCTCCCAGACACTGCCACATCCTCTAACTGGTCTCGTCACTCCACCCTCCATGCAGTAGCCAGAGTGTTCTTATAGAGGTAAAAATATGCGTTTTATAAAAATAAAAGTATGACCTGGTGACTCCTTTGCTTAAAATCCTCTAGCGGTTTTCCACTATACATGGAATAAAGCTCATACTTCCCTTGTCTGTAAGAGCAGATATGACAGCGCCTGCCATTTCATCTTCTAGTACTCACCAACCTTCAACCACACTGGTCCTTCTTCCTGTTCCTCCAACATGAAAGCAGTCCCACCACAAGCCTTTGCGTGTGCCATGCCCTCCAGCTGGCCCCTTATATCCAGAGGGTTCTCCCCTGGCCATTTTTATTGAAGTGGTCTCACTATTGCTTTGTTGTTATAATTTGCTCTGTATAGCTATTTTATAACTGATTATTTCTTATACTGTTTATTATTTCTTTCTCTCCCATGAAATGATACTGGGAACCCTGACCATTTTTCTCATCATTGCAGAATAGACACCCAACAGTATTTACTAAACAAACAAACACACAAATTTCCCTCTATTTTTTCTTAAATTTATGAGATAGATGACTCCTATTTCAAAGAGAAAAAACTGAGAATCACAGGGGTAGCTGCATGGTCATCTAGGTAATTGAAGGTAAAGCCAGAATTTGAACCCTAGATTCTCTGACTCCAACGTCTGTATTTCCAGGCATCAGACGGGTATTTCTAGAGGTTAGAAAATCAGTCAGGAATAGGAACTCTGTGCTTAAAATTTTCCAGAAACAAATCATCTGGGAACTTGTACTAGATTCCAAATTTCTTCTTTGACCACAATGTCCTTATCTATTAAATGGGTAGATTACGAAGGGTTTTGTAAATTGTCAGGTGAGTTTTCAAGGATCACTACGCTCAGCAATTCTAACCAAAATCTCTTCTATACTCACAGGAAACCAACGTGCAGGGGTCTCAGTCAAACTAGGTAACTGTAAAAATACAGTCAAGGGTTAAAAGTCACAAAATAAAACTTTTAAAAAGGAAAAGTACTAGACAGGAAATGTGGTGCCACAGTAGATCACTTGCCTAGCATGTGTGAGGCTTGAGTTCAATCCCTAGCACCAAAAAAAAAAAAAAAAAAAAGAGTTAAAGATCACATAATAGTGCCAGATATGAACTATACTTTCCCAAACTGCTTGGAAGGAGATGTCATCTCATTTTACTAGGAATAGATAGTCCCCCCGCCCCCTATCTGTATATGTGAGTCTTTTTTCCAAACCTGATCACCTGAATCACCCTCCAGAATGGAGACAGCTCTCCTCCAAAAATGTGTTCCCTAATGATGTTGACCTGGTTTTATTTCTAGCAGGAATTCACTTGCTCCATAATTGGTGCAAGTTAAGAGAATGGGACATGGTATTACTTTACTTCTTCTAAACCAAATTAAATCTAGAGCTAAAGACCTCACTTAATGGAAATTTAATTTCAATCACGTGTTTAGAGACCTTCCCCCGCCCTTCATAGTGTCAGAGGAACATGTTGGGGGCTTACACGGTATCCCGAGAATAGGGAGAAAGTCTGCTTTCGGTTCTCAGGGCCCCCTACGTGACATTTTTGTCTGACTAATCCCCGTTTCTGCTCCAAGTATGGAGTAGGAGTCCACGAGTGTGGCTCCGAAGGCCATGATGCCTGATATTAAGCCAGGAGCTACATGCCGCCCCATCACAATTTGAGGCAAGGGTCTTTACTGTTCCAGGGATTCCCCTAAACATCCATTCCCTCTCCTACAGTCAGAAAAGCCCCTCAGAATCTCCTATCCTTCATATTGAGCCATATTTATACTTTCCTCCCTCAAGTAAGCACATATCACTGTGGTATGGTATCTTTAACGCATTCAGAAAGATACTTAGGTCTATGAAAAATCTGTTTCCATAGTAGTTTATGCCTTTCTCATATCCTTGACTTGAGTAGGGAGCGAGTGCTCAGTATCTGAATCTCAACATTCAGTCCCGGGACACAAAGACATTGTAACAATCCTCTGAGGCAATGACACAAACACTTCATTGTGATCTTTGCAGGAGAGAAAGAAAATTCATTCTTTCAGGTCTTCTGCCCCAGTAAGAACAAGACACACATCAATGTGCCCAACAAGTACCGTGCCAGCTGTCCTCTAGGTTTCTACTTTAATCTTCTCATCACAAACTGCATGAGGGCTCCAAAGGCCCTCTTTCTGCAGGAGGGATCTAAATCATTATTTCTACCCTTGCTCTCTATACAAGCATGTCTCTCTCTGTATTTTCAACTGCCCAGTCTACCAGGCAATACACTGGGCACTTCAGGCTCAGCGCACTGGAATGAAACTCATCATCTACTCCCCAGTCCTTTCTTCCATGTTCTCTACCACTACTGATGATCATGCATGTCTGGCACACAATCAGCAAGTGATAAATTCGGGTATGAATAAACAAACAACTTTGGCCTAACCATGAAGACCTTTGGTGAGTTCCCTCCAACATCCACTTTTCAGAGCAGCTTTACCTGGAATAGAATTGACAGCTCTAAAGAGTCCAGTTTGATAAGTATTAGCATATATCTATATCTGTGAAATGATCATGACAGTCATCGCCTCCAAAAATTTCCTCCTGCCCTCTTTAACACATGCATGATGGGGCTGTAATTCATGTCTCCCTCCCAGGAGGGTGTGAACCACGGTGGTACACGTATGACTGTCCCATCAGGTGCCCTGGGTACAGTCATGCAGATACCACTGGTAAGTCAAGCCAGCAGGAATGTGCTAATCCATTTCCAGGTGGCCATTCATTTGCTTTCTGCCCTTGCAGAATAGCTTGAATTTTCTAAATTGCATATATTTGGAAGCATATAATATAGAGTATTTTCTGATTGGCTTCTTTTTTATCACAATAACTTCTTTCTCACTCTTTTTCCTATTGTCTATCTTTTTTATTTTGTGCTTTATTTATATATTGAGTTTTTATATAAGAGAAATCATGCAATATATAGTCTTACATGTTTGATCTACTTCACTCAACATTATGGTCTCATAATCCATTTTCCTACAAGTGACTCAAGTTTATCTTTCTTTATGGCTGAGTAATACTCCATCATATACACATACCACATTTTCTTTATCCATTCATCTGTAGATGAACATATAGATTGCCTCCAAGATTTAACTATTATCAATTGTGCTAATGTACATATCACTGTGGTATGGTGTCTTTAACTCTTTCAGAAAGATACTTAGGTCTATGGAATTTCTATTTCCATAGTGGTTTTACCAGTTTACACTCCCACAAGCAAAGAAGAAGGGTTCTTTTTCCCCCGCAGCCTCTCCAAAGTCAGGCTTCTTTCACTGAACAAAAATACTTTGAGGTTCTTTCATTTCATTGCAAGCATCAATAGTTCATTTATCTACATTGCTGGACAGTCTTCCTTAGTATGAATCTACAACAATTTCCTTTTCCATTCAGTTGTTGATGGGTACTTCCAGTCTGGGGTTACCCTAAATAAAGCTGCTATGAAAATATTTGTGCATCTTTGGGTCAATTTCTTTTTTCTTTCTCTTAGATTGGAATTCGCTAGGACAGAAAGACTAGATCACATTTTTACCTGTTTAAGAAATTGCCAAACTGTTTTCAAGTTATACCTATATACATTTCCATCATAAATGTATTCACCTCCGTTTCCTTACATTTTTGCCAACACTTAATACTGTGATCTTTTAATTTTATCCACTCAAATAGGTGTCGTTACATTGTAGATTTAATTTCCCTAGTGACTAATGATGGGGAGCATATTTGCATGCGCTTATTTGCCATCCGCATATGTATTTCACTGGTGAGGTGTCTGTTTAAATTATTTCTCCGCGTTTTATTGGTCAGTCTCACTTTTCACTTTTATTTTTTTTCCCGTATTCTTCCTTGTGCACCATTTCTTGTGGTCAAACTCAACTCATAAGCCCCTATGCCTACACCTTACACTTTCTTCTAAACTTTTTCTATGTTGTCCCTTTGCTTTAAATAGCTGAACACTTTCTCCACCTCCATTCTCCCTGTCCAAATTCGGCTTATTCTTCAAGCCTCTGATGACATGCTACATTCATTTTTAAGCCTTTTAGGAGCCCAGCTTGAGAGTAATTTTTCCCACATCTGTCCTCTCATAAAATTCTCTTTCTTCTGCCTACCTTAATTATATTTATTGCCATTGCTTTTCATTTAAAAAATTATAAATGTCTGCTTTTTATGTGTATATTAGAGAAATTCATTCCTCCAAATCTTTGAGGTTTACTTTACCTCATTAAACAAGTATTTACTGTGCATCTGCTATGAATTAGTAGAGCTAATTGGGTTACATCAGTGAGCAAAATATACAAAAAACTCCCTGCCTTTGTAGAAGTGACATTCTAGCAGAGGGAGACAGACCACAATAGTGATAATAAGAAATAATAAGCACAACAAATAAAATAAATCAAATAGCTGCTAAAAGATGAGAATGTTTGGCCAAAATAAAAAGTAGAGTGTGGTAAGAGGGATTGGGAGTGGCAGAGATAGTGCGGACGGGACAGGTGGCAAGTGTTATGGTATGTTTAGATGAGAAGTAACATTTGTGTGATGTGGCAGAGTTAGTCTTGTTTTTGACGCTTTATAATCTTCCTATAGTTTACAGACTCAAGGTCTCATGGTAACATCTCTACCTGACTCTGTGGGGTGTCCCCCCTCTCAAATGAGCTGGCGCCAGTATCTGGTACAGAGTAGGAGGTCAAAAGTATCTGCTGTATGGGGTGAATGGATGATTGAGTGACTGGATGGACAAACGGATGAATGGATGGATGGATGGATGGATGGATCAACAGGTTTCAATTCTGCTGGAAAAATATCCCAAAATAAAAAAGCAAAAATAGGAAGTGAAAAAAGAGAAAAGGAAGGTGTTATGGTTTGTGTCTAGATATCCTTCCCAGGCCTCATGCAAATCTAGGGCTTTTTCAGAGGTGGCTGAATCTAGACTGTGTGATGCTGGGATTAAGGGTGTATGATTTCTTTCTTTCTTTCTTTCTTTTTTTTTTTTCAGGCACCGGGGATTGAACTCACAGCCTTGCGCCTGCCAGGGCAGGCGCTTAAGCCACTGAGCCAAACTCCCGGCCCTGGTTTTTCTGAGGCAGCGTCGCACTATGTAGCTCAGGTCGGCCTTGCGCCGCGTTGTAGCCCAAGCCGGCCTCGAACTCACAACGCTCCGCCTACCTCAGCCTCCCGAGTGCTGGGATTAAAGGCGTGCGCCACCACGCCCGGCTGGGTGTATGATTTCTTAATCAGTCCACTGATTGGTTTGGCATAGTTCTGGCTAGGATTAAGGGTGTGAGTGCTACACCCTCCCTAGGGTGGGTTGCCTGCATACAATATAAGTGACAGAAAGAGTCTTGTCTCCTCCCCTTCTTGTTGCTTTTGTTGTGTTCTGCCATCATGAATGGTTGCCCCTCTGCCATGTGCCACCTTGCCTTGGAACCAGCTGATTATGGACTGAAACCTCTATAAACTGTGAGCTAAATAAACCTTTCCTCCTTGAATGTTGGGTGTCAGATATTTTGTCTCAGCAATAAGAAAAGTAACTAAGACAGAATTTAAATATGAGATAGTGGGTGTAAAAAGTTGAAACTAAAAAGGAAAAATAAAGAACAAGTTAAAAAAATGTGTCATGATAGAAACCTAACAGGGACTCCACAGAGGCTTTTGGTTTCTGATCACAAGCCAGGGTCAGGAGAGGAGGTCTGTGAGCTCACTGTGGAGGAACAGAAGGAGCCGAAGGCTTTCTCTGTCCTCTCTCCAGGCAGTAGTTGCAAGTATCTCCCTGACCATAATTCATGTATAAAAAAGTACACCATTTTTTGTTTATCGATTCCTCAATCTTGGAAAGTACTGAATTACCATATTTAGGAGAAGGGGATAGGTCCTAACCAAGCCTGCCAATGTTATTCTGGTGTCTCCTGCCACCAGTGCCTCTGTGTACCTCTACTGCTGCTGATGGCACGTGTCCACCAGTGTTTATTCACTAAACATGAGTCACAGATTTGGTTTTAAGCATTTAAAGTCCAAACAAAGAGGGAAACACTGTCAATTATTGGTCCCAGTACCCATACAATGCAAACAAACCAACTGTTTGCTCCTGAAGGTCTCTATAAAGAACTTACAGTATGGATTAGTCCAGGTTCTCCAGGGAAACAGAACCAATAAATGTACACACACACACATACACACACACATTCACATTAAGGAATTTGCTCATATGATTATGGAGGCTGGCAGTTCCAAAATCTTCAGGGCAATCTGGTAGGTTGGAAATCTAGGATACAGTGGATGTTGCAGTTTGAGGCCAAAGGTCTTAAGGAGGCAGGCTTTACTCTCTCTAATGGACCTCAGTCTTTGTCTCTAAAGGATTTCAGCTGATTGGATAAGGCCCGTTTATGGTCTTATCTGCTTTACTTAAAGTTTACTAATTCAATGTTAATCTCATCTTTAAAAATATCTACCAACATCTACACTAGAATTTGAACAATGATTGTAGCTTAGCCAAGGTGACACATAAAATTAACCATAACGCTATGTAAAGTAGGGTTTGCAAAATCTAATGTCACAGGAGCCAGGCTGGTAAAAGTAAATAAGTGAAGCCACTGTCAGGAAGGGTGCGAATTGGGGTCAACTAGAAGGAATGTCTCCTACCTAAAGGCAATGACATTCAAAAATTTTAAAACCACTGCTTGGGAGAAGCAATATTCATCTCAGGACAAAAAGCCCAGGAATCATGGCTTGGGTAAAGTCACAAACACAGCAATGAAGTATATGGGAGTTTTGTTGCTTTAATATCCACTGACATCAAGATAAAGCACAATTCAATGAAAACCCCAGGCTAACATCATATCAGATGGAGAACCTGCTAGTAATTGGATTAAATTCAGGCACAGGTCAAACAACTAACAATCCCTCATAGACATCACCTTTGTCCAACCACATGTTCAGTGTAGGGTGGCAATGTATTCAAGGTTAAACTCCTTGTTGGCTCTGGGAATGTAGCTCCCCTGTGTTGCTAGTTAAGAATGAAGAGATATGATTTAAGACATGGGAGGGCTGTGGGACAAAGTTGCTGTTTTCATGAAGAAATACTTGACAAAGCTTTAATAAGAGGCACTCAGCACTCATGGGCAGAGCCAACACTCCTCTGACTAGAAAAATGAGTTCAGGACACTTTATTATACACCTACCAAAACAATTAAGTAGTTGAGGACTGTTTGCATTGCGGCCATTGTTTCTTCTGGCAGTAAGTAACTGGTGGAACTGACTGTTCGCCACATGCAATGCCAGGTTATGAGACTAATCCAGATGGTCTTTGCAGGAGACAATGTGTTCTTCTCATCTCTAGAAAAGATACGTGTACTTCATTCCAGATCACTGTGAAACCAACTTACTAAAACATTTCAAGTTTACCTATAGGGCTGGGTCACTTAAAAACACAACAGTCTTGTTGGAAAGCTTAGTAATTTCCACAGAAACAAATTACTGATGAAAGTCCAATCAGTCTCATTAGCAAATCTCAAGATGGTGGAAGAAATGGCCATGCTTGGACAATTTTCCAATTACTAAGGACAGGACAGGGAGAAGGGCCTCCTGATGACAGAATACGACCTCCATGTTCCTCATGATTCAGGAGTCCCACATCCCAGCCAGAATCTAGAAATCATTCCAAGTCCCAGCCTGGATTGCATGAGGAAAGGAGGAGGACAAAGCATACTCAGCTGAGGTCTACAGGGCAACTATTGCAGAAGCCCCATGCACCATAAACTGGAGAGGCTGCAGGCCAGCCCAGGCCCAGAAGTTGGATGCTTTCTACCTTGAAACCACTTAGCAACAGCAGACAAGATGCAGCTTCTTAAATCCCACGATTAGAAATAAGTGAGAGGGTTGCATGTTCCTGGTGACTTTCATTTTCAACAATAAACCAATCCTGAGAAGGACTGTGTGGCTACATTCACATCAGCAGTTCCAAAACCATTTTAAAATCATCCAGCCTACGCTCAGCAGAGGAAGAGGAACTTAGCCCACTCCTCAGGCACTTTAGAGCTTCCCTTCCCTATTCCTTGATTCCAGGCAGTACGGGAGGAGGAGTTTGGCTAACTTGGGCAGAAGTGCTTGGCACAAGCAGGATCCAGGTTTCTAGGTAACGAAGCAGCAGATAGGAGGAGGAACCTATCAAAAGTGGAAGGCTGGGGGTGGAGCTCAGTGGCTGAGGGTGTTTTGTCTAGCATGCACGAGGCCCTAGGTTTCATTTCTAGCACTGAAAAGAAAAAAAAGAAAAAAAGAGCTGGTCATGGCTCCCAAGTAGATCTATCATTTGAATCTGCCTGCCTGTAGCTGAGAAACCATAGAGAACATGGAACAAAGCTTCATAAAAGAGAGAGGGCAGAGTTGATCCATGATCTGGGAGATGCCTCTGTCAGATGACAAATGTTCCTTAAATTCTCTTTCTTGACCCTGCAAGTCATCCTTTCTGCCCTCAGAGTTAACATGAACCCACAAGGACAATGAGAATGGGAGAGGAGAAAACAGCAGATGACAGAAAGCAAGCAGTTTCAGGAAGACAGCTGTATGGAGCAGTGATAGCCCAACAGAGGCACAGTTGAGAAAGCTGACACTAAAGTTTCGGCAGAAGAAAATTGATCAGATCAAGTCAAGGAGTCCTCAAGAAATCCTAGAAAGGCTCAGGAGCTCAGAGCATCAGCTATGCAGAAGGTGGGAGTGAGGTGCAGGGAGTTATTGTGACCCCACCACCAAGGCAGACGCTCATGTCCTCTCCTCTCCTAGGTGGGCATAAACAGGGTAATCCCCTTCCACTCACATAGGAATCAGGTTTAGAGATGGTGATATGGAAAGGCGAAGCCCAAGCCTTGAGACCCAAGCTCAGAAGAGAGGCAGGGCAGGACCCTAGATGGAAAACAGAGGTGCAAGTTGAATTCCTTGTCAGCGGACCCTTGACTTACAAACTCAATTCGTTCCCAAGTGCTGGTTGTAACTCAAGCTGTCAGCTGGAGGCCCAGGCTCCTCTACTCAGCCTTCAAAGTCTCTCTCCTGCATAGAGACAGACCACAGTGTCCTTAGAGAGACATTGCCCAGGATTTCTCAATTAACCTCGTACAGGAAAGGATGTTGTAATGTTCCCTCCTGGCTCTCTGAATACCACCAGCACCCAGGCCTATATTCACTCCACAGGAGACTAGGAGATGGACCCCTGCAGAGATGCAACAGCCCCAGAGGAAAAAGTCCCTGGGACTGAAATTTGAAGAAACTGGCTCATCCCAAGTCCATGAGCCTGCTGAAGCACACGGCTCCCAATAAGTTCTTCAAAGCTTTACATTTCGGGATTAATAGAGCCCCAAGGGTCACCAGGGATCTGAGGGAAATCCCCACTGTGAAAATTAGACACCCAAAGCAGAAAAAAACAGGAAAAGTCTCAGGAAACAGATAATGCAGAGAACAGAAGAGAATGTCGAAGTTTTTATACTCTAAGAGAAGGCATCATTTTTGTCCAAAAAAAACAAAAAACAAAAAAAAAAAAAACAGGCAACAGGTGTGGGGGTGCACACCCATGATTCCACCATGGAAGCAGCCTGAGGCAGGAAGATCACAAGATCCCTGTCTGGGCAGTTTAGTGAGACCCTGTCTCAAAATAAAAAAATAAAAAGAGCTGGCAGTGTAGCTCAGCAGCAGAGCGTCTCTTTGGACTCAATCCCAGTATTACGAAGAAAAAGGCAGGGAGGGAGGGAAAGAAAGAACAGGATTCTGTAAGAAAGATTTGTGAAAAACTTAAAATTCTTGGAAATAAAGACTATGAAGGACAATGTAAAAAATTCAATAAGATAGATAGGAGAAGGTGGGACAGGATGGTGGAATGGTAAACAGCAGGGTGAGCGGCCTCCCTGAAAGATACCATCCAAATGCTGGAATATAGCAACATGGGGAAGACAAAAAAGAGGGAGGCGGGTCCTCTGGACCCAGGAAGAATCTAAAATGAGAATTGAAGCCCACAGAAAGAGTAAAAAGAAACAGCAAAACAAAGGCCTCTGCCTGGAGCCAGACCCACTTTGCGAAGGGAGTTGCCATAACCTGGGGATGCGTGATTAAAGTGCTGCAGTGGCGGTGGCGGCGGCAACAGTGACAGCGGCAGTGGTGGTGGTGACCCTTGAGGCCTCAATACAGAGGGGCATCATCAGAAGAGAGAGGCAGTGGACAGGGGGAGCAGACCTGGAGAATTAAAACTGGCTGGTGAGTGCAGCAGACCCCAGCCCCGCTGCAAGGGAGAGCGAGGGACTGGCAGCCATTTTGGGACAGGAACTGCTCCTAAGCGGGCATGGTCCAGCAGAAACTGCTCTGGAGGGTCCTGGCAGGTGACCAACTCGATCTGGAGACCAGGGCTCTACACGCGCCCTAGGAGTGTTGGTGGAATTTCATGGACAACTGGCCCAGGCTCCCAGGCAGCAGCTCCACCCCCGTGCACTGTGCCAGACATCGGGGGAGCTGAGACGGGCTGGGGAAAAGCAGCAGACAGTGCTGTAACAGCGCACCCAGTGGTAACCATCGGATATCCACAATCTGCACTGACTCACTCCAGAGAAATTACAAGATCCCCAGAACACGCTTGTCCAGAATAACCCAGGAAAATGCCAAGACAGGGAGGCAGGGGGCGGTCTCTGGCCTCCAATCCAAGCAGAGCAAATCCAGGAGAAGCAAGGCAGAGGAGGTCAGGAGTCCCACAACTAAAGTCTCTGAGGTGATGGCAACTGAAGTAAAGAAACAACTTCATGAAGCTATAAAAGAATTTAGAGCAGAAACACTAACTCAACTAAAAGAAGAAATGAAAAACATAATAAAAGAGTTGCGGGGCATCTCTAAAGGAGACATAGATGAAAAAATGTAGCATAGGAAAATGAGGGAAACTTGGAATGAACAATACACAAAAAAGATTTGGAATGCATGAAACAGATTCAAAGAGACTACCAGGAAATCAAAAACTCCAATGAAGGTTGGCAGAACCACCTGAAGGAAACTAAAGATAGACTTTCAAACCTTGAAGACAGGTTTGAAGCTTGTGATCGAGAAAGGAAAGATCTCTTAAAAATAACAAGAAACCTGGAAGTAACAATACAATGGCTGCAAGACAACCCAAAGAAACATGAGAATAAAAGATGTGAGTGAAAAAGCAGGGGTCAATACAAATCAAATTAAAAGCCTATTTACAGAAATAATTTCAGAAAACTTTCCAAGCATGGGAGCAGGAAGTGACTTTCAGATAATTGAAGCATATAGAACTCCAGCTAAACATAACCAAAATATACCTACACCCAGACATATAATAATCAAGATCCCAGAAATTCAACACAAAAACATAATAGTAAAAGCTATTAGAGAAAAAGAATAGATCACCTACAAAGAAAACCCATCAGAATCACGACAGACTTCTCAACACAAACCATCAGATCAAGAAGGGCTTGGAGTGAAATATTTCAAACCCTGAAGGAAAACAACTTCCAACCCAGATTGATGTACTCTGCAAAACTATCTTTCAAAATCAATGGAGAAACAAGATACTTCCACAACAAAGAACAACTGAGGGAATTTATAACAACCAAGCCAACCCTACAGAGAATACTGAAGGACGTTTTAGAGAAAGATTAAAAGGTCCACAGCTCCAGGGACAGCGGCAGAGGGATATCACCGAGTGGAGCAGACAATTGAGTAGTCCATCATCAGGATTTGAATCCAGTATTGTTTTCAATTAACTGTTTAGTTTGATCTTATTCTACCTCGACCTGCCTAATTTTATTATATATGATGACATAGACAGTTATTTTAAAGATAACAAAATATATTAGGGTAACCTTTGTTGATGTTTGATTACCTTGTTTTAAAACCTGGTATTGCTTTCATTGTTCTGTTTTGAGTGATTTTAACCTATTTTGGTTTGTTTGATTGTATTACAACAGATGATATAGGCAACTGCTTAGAGGATAACATGAGGCATTATAGAAATCAACGTCGTAATACTATGCATTGCTTCCATTGTTTCATTTGTTATTGGTTTTATTCAGTACTACTTTGTTTGATTGCATTAGGCCCGATGATATGCACAGTTATTCTAATGACAACAAAAGATATTCTAAGGGGAAAGGAAGAAGGAAGGAAAGGAAAAGGAAAAAGACATAAATTTATAAATAGGTATACACTGGACAGTTAAAATGACTATATTACTAAGTACATTAGCTATTGAAAAAGAACAGTTAATACTCATATGATTAGATCAATTTTACATGTCTATATCTGTTAATCTGAACAACCCCTTTGAAGGTAATGATATGCAATATTACAACTACTGTCAAATTTCAATCATCTCATTTTGTAAACCTATAATGTTATCATATTGGATTTGTTGCTGTTGTTTGTTTGTCTCTTTTGCTTTTTGTTTCTCTTTTCTGTGTCCATTTTCTCTAAAATAAATAAAATAAATAAATAATTCAATAAACGAAGGAAATAATTCTGAAAATAAAACAAGACAAAGGAATGGTCAAGAAAAGGGGAGAGAGAAAAAAAGATCCACCCAACATTCAACTGATACAATTTCTAAGTATTCAGAGAAAATGATAAGGAGAAAATAATTAAAAACACAGTCAGGTGTGGAGATGCACACCTGTAATCTCACTCTAGGAGGCTGAGGAAGAACAACTAGTTCAAACCCAGCCTGGGCAACTTAGCAAGACCTGGTCTCAAAATAAAACTAGTGGGAAAAAGGTGAGGATGTAGCTCAATGTGAAGGCCTTAGGTCCAATTTCCAATATCACAAAAGAAGAAAACCCCACAAAATCAAGCAAAAACAAACAAAACCCCAAGGCTCACAAGAACCTTCCCTAGAACAGTGGAATAAGTCTTCCAACTGCAAGATTTTATTAAGTCCACAGCAGACTTATTTATAAAGACACTTGAAGGGTGTAGTATCATGAAGTTTCACACTGGGGATAAAATTAAAATCCTGAGAGCTTCCAGAGAGAAAAAGATCTCTCACATAGGGAAGATGAACACGCAGAACTTCTCAGCTGCAGCAACAGAATATTGCCTTGGAATACTGAGGGAAACTGACTTTCAACTATTATTATGCATCTAACAAAACTATGGACTAAAAGAAAAAGTGATTAAAGATGTCTTCAGAGATTAAGTTCTTGGAAAATTTACCTATGTTTACTCAGATCCATTTTACGCTGTTACAACAAAATATTAGAGTATAGGTGTTAATCATGATTCTGATGAGAAGTCCAAACAGAATGACAGTGGTCTTATGCTGAACCCCCTAGCTCTGACACAACATGACAGAGAAGCAGAAAGGGAACCAGCCAGTTGTAGAGGAGTCCAGCACATGGAAAGGTCCAGCTTTATAACAACACAGCCTCATGAGAATTAATCCAGTCATGTGAGACCTAATTCAGCTCCTAGAGATAGGCACTAATCCTTTCCAGGAGTGGTTCCTCATAACCTAATCCTTTATCACTAGCCTCACCTCTTAAAGGCTCCACCACCTCAGTACTGTTACATTGGGGGCTGGTTCCAACACATAAAACTTTGAGGGATAAACTGTATCCAGATCATGGTAATTAGGGAACTATTAGGGCATGCATTAATCACTTTCTTGTCACTAGGATAAAATATCTGTCACAGCTTAAAAGAGGAGAGATCTATTTTGGCTCATAGTTTAAGAGGGTTCAGTGGTTAGCTGGCTCCAAGGCAGAAAGAGCATGGTGCAAGAGCATTGTAAATAAAAGCTATTCAACCCATGGCAGCCAGGAAACAGAGAAAGGGAGAGAAACAAGGAGAAGGAGACAGAGAGACAGAGAGAGACAGACAGAGATAGCCAGAGAAAGACAGAGAGACAGAGAGAGAATGGGAAGAAGAATAAGGAGGTGGAGGAGGAGGAGGAAGAGGAAGAAGTAGAGAAGGAGCTAAGAACAAGAATATGACCCTTCTAGGTCACATCCCAAATGACCCACTCTTAACAAGGCCCCACCTCCTAACAGCACATTCAGCCATGAATTCATTCAATATATTAATCTCCTGAATTAATTGATTAAATAGTTTAATCTGTTGATGTGTATAGCATCCAATCCCCTTCCAAAGTCCCACTCTGAAGACAAAAGACTTTCAGACATTTTATATCCAAACTGTAACAGGGGATGTGCTCCACCAAAATACCAAAAGTAACAAACCAAAAACAAAGAAAGCATGGGATACAGGAAGCAGGAGATGGGTGAAAACAAATTTCTGTACAAAAACAGTGGCAGAACAGGCTAAGAGAGCAACCAGGGCAGGTAAGAGCGGGAAAATAATGGGAGTTACATATTTTCCGACATGTTTGGACAGGAGCAAAATTGGAAAATATGGAAAGATCAGGAATAAAGGAAGGAAAGAAGAGAGGAAGGAAGGAGAAAAATAGGGAAAGGAGTCATGAATATACAAGTTAAAAAGAGACAATGTTAATTAACAGGAAAAAAGAAACCCTAAAAGTTGCTCAAGACGAATTTATAATACTAGTGTATCAGTGGTCTCACGGAAGAATAGCATTTACATACTGTAAACAGAATAACAATTCGAAGGAAAAGAAAGGGGTACAGTACAAATTCTCATAATACTAAGTCCATGGATAATTTTAAATTGATTCAAAATCAAGAAAATGATCTTCAGTGTATTAAGCTTCAAAACATTAACATTGTGAAATAGAATATACACAAAGAGACATAAAACAAAAATGTACAGTGCAATGATTTATCACAAAGCAAACATCCACAATTGTATTAACCTTTGTTATTCTTTCCAATGAGCACCCCTGCCCCTTCCACGATTACCTTAACGATGCAGTTACCACATTCCTTATAGTTTTGCTTTCTAGCATGCCTCCCTGCAGACTATAGTTCTGCTATGATACAGTAATTTATTACTGGATTTACACAGCCAGTATTTCAGTTAGGATTCCAGAATTTCTATCCATGAGTGAGATTGACCTGGAATTTTCCTTTCTCAGATTTTTGTCAGGTTTTAGTATTGAAATTCTGCTGGCTTCTTAAAACAAGTTGGGAATATTCCTACTTTTTCTATCCTCTGGAAGAGTTTGTGGAAAATATGTGTTATTTCTTTCTTAAATATTTGGTGAATTCAACAGCAAAACCATCTGGGTCTGAAGCTTTCCTTATGGGAAAGTTTTTAATTACATATTCATATGCGTAGATATAAAGCTACTCAGACTGTAATTTTCCCTATACCAGTTTGGATAAATGGCACTTTTTAAAAGTCATAAATTTCTTCTAGAATTTCAAATGTATTGTGAGAAGTTTATTCGTAATACTCCCTTACTGTCTTGGCAGTATAGTTATACCCCTTTTGCATTCCTGATATAGGTTATTTGTGCTTTTCTTCTTCATAATTTCACCAGGATTTATTGATTTTACTATTCCTTTGGCTTGGCTGATCATGTTTGTTTTCTATTATCTTTATTGTTTTTCTTCTACCTCTTTAAAAATTTAGCTCGTGTTCTGTTTTTAACTTATTGAAATTAATGTTGAGAACATTTAGGGCTCTCTTCCTTTCTAATATACGTATCTGAGGCTATACAGTGCTACTTTAGCTGCATTCCACAAGTTCAGGTATTTCACATTTTCATTGTCAATAATTTCTAAATATTTTCTAATTATCACTGCTAGTTCTTCTTTGACCTATAATTGCTTAATTTCTAAACACATGGGGATTTTTCAGTTTTTTTTTTAAATTGTTTGCTAGCTTAATGTCACTGCGGTCAGAAAATAGACTCATGACTTCAATCCTCTCAACTGTTTTAAGAATTGCTTTAATAATCCAGCATATGAAAAACACTGGAAAACATTCAAGAAATGAATACACCTTGAGACCATAATGTTAAGTGAAATAAATCAGACACACAGGTTGAATATCACACGATTCCTCTTATATGAGAAACCCAAAATATAAATAAGAAACAAAATAAAAGACAGATAATAGGAAATAAAGGGACAGATCCTTGCAAAGGAGAAGGGGACCAAGAGATAGAGGGAGTGAGGAGGGAGTGGAGAGGGAGGGGATGAAAAAAGAATTAAGATGCACTATATATATGTACCAACTCCCCACAAGGAATGTAATCATTATGCTCTGCACACATGTACTAATAAAAATTAAAATTGAAGAAAAAAATGCATATTCTATATTTGTTGAGTGCAAGGTTTTATAATTAAATGATGTCTGCTAATTAACTTTGTTTGAATTGTCTACATCCTTACTGATTTTTATCGTCTGGTGGTTGCATCAATTACTAACAGAGATGTGTTAAAATTCTTGACTATGGACGCATCTAATTCTCCTTGTACGTTTTATAGTTCGTGTCTAATAAGTGAATTCAATCCTTTTTATTATGAAATGTTTCCCATTATGTCTAAAAGCATTTCTTCCCTTTGAGTCTATTTCATTTGGTATCAATATAGGTGTACAATCTTTCCTTTGGTTCACTTGGCATGGTATATATTATTACATTTTTTTATATCTGGCCCTTCCATATCTTTATAAGTTATGGTTGTTTAAAGCTGTGCATAGGATTCTTAAAAATCCAATTACTAATAATCTTTGGACTTTTAATTAGAGTATTTAGTCTACATATATTTAATATAACTCCTGATACATTTTGGTATAAGTCTGTTATCCTGTTATATTTTTATTTTCTTACTCATTTTATAATCCTTTATCTCACATTACCTACCTTCTTTTAAATTATCTCAGTATTCTCTATTTTGTTTACCTCTTTCTTAGCTTGTTATTTACACAGTTTCATCTTTTTAAAAAGATTACATAGATTTTAAAGCACGCATCCATTACTTACTAATGTTTAACACAAATTAGTTGTCATTTCCTGTACAAGACACTTACAACAATTTTTCATTAATTTCTTCAGACTTATGCTCTCTCTTTATCATCTGTTGTACTGTCTATATGTTTTAAATTACACCAAATGGAATTATTATTTTATGCAGTTGATATTCATTTACACTTAACTGTGTATTATTTCTACTACTTTTCTTTCCATTCTGAAACTCTGATCTTTGATCTGGGATAATTTTCCTTCTATGCAATGGTATCCTCTAGTGAATATTTTCTTTAGTTCAGTTCACCTCATGATAATTTTTTAATAACTTTGATTTTTCATTTTTGAAGAATCTTTCTGGTAGATATAGATTTCACAGTGAACAGTTACATTTTTTCCTGCAGGTTGAAGATAGCATTCCATTTCTGTCTGATTTCTATTATTTCTGTTAGAGAGTTGGTTTTCAATCTTATTGTTGCTCCTTGAAGAACAAAGAGGGGTCCACTCCCGTAACTTTAACTGCTTTTCAGTTTTTCCAAGTTTTTGTATCTAGAAATTTTACTATGTTCAGGTACTTTTGTACTTATTCTGAGTGGTATTCTAGGAATATACAATGCTATAACTTTGTGTCATTTGTTAGCTTGGGAACACTCTTAGTGTTCCCAATTTCCAATTATTGTCAATTATTTCTTCTGTCCCATTTTCTTGTATTAAACATACAATTACATGTATATTGGGTATGTCCACTGTATTTCATATCTCACAGTCTTGTATTTATTTTCTATCCTTTTGTTTCTTCATGTTTTGTTATTATTATAATCAACATTATTATTTGGGGCCTGGGGATTGAACCCAAGGCCTCATTAAACTATACCACTACCCCACCCTTTATGTTTGCTATTTTTTCTTCTCTTATCTTCTAGTTCACTTTATTTTCTTTTTCTTTTCTTTTTTCTTTTTTTTGTACCATGGATCAAACTCATGACCTCGCACTTGCCAAGAAGGCACTTGTGCCACTGAGCTACATCCCCAGCCCCTAGTTCACTTTCTTTAAAGATATCTATTCTTAGTCGGGTGTGGTGGCGCACACCTTTAATCCTAGCACTCGGGAGGCTGAGGTAGGAGGAGCATTGTGAATTTGAGGCCAGCTTGGGCTGCAACACGAGCGCAAGGCCGATCTGAGCTACATAGTGTGACCCTGCCTCAAAAAAAACCAGGGCCAGGGGTTTGGCTCAGTGACTTAAGTGCCTGTCTGCCAGGCTCAAGGTTGTGAGATCAATGGTTGGTGCCACAAAAAAAACCAAAAAACAAAAAAAAGCATCTATTCGTTTGAACCCATCCATTTGTTTTTTAAAACAACTTTATTAAGATAGTAATTTACATATCATCACACTCACCCGCTATAAATCTACATGCAATCATTTTAGTAATTAACTCTATTGTATAGCCATGACCATCAGCAATGCCAACCTTAGAGCATTTGAATCATTCCAAAAAAGTTAATCTATTTAGGCTTCAACTGCAATAAGTGAATTATTCAGTTCTAGAAGGTCCATTTGGTTCTTGTTTAGAATTTTCAGTTCTCTGGCAAATGTTTCAGTCTCATTTTTAAATTCTTCAACCACACTGAATACTATCTGTATTTGCACTGGGTCAGTAGGCAAAAACCAAAACTCTCAACAAACCAGACCACATGGCCAACTTAATAATAATGCATGGAGTACCAGACTGCAAAAATATAATTCACAAATCATATTGGCATATGAAATACATGGAGGTCACATGTTCTACTTTTGCGGTGACTATTTGGTATTGAAGAAACGAATTCTGGCTCATGGAGAAAGAAGCCATTTAGCAGCTCTTCACATCAACAAGAGAAATTAACTATTATACCCCTCTTGCCGGTTTCTGGGCCCTATATCTCATCAATGCCCTTGGCTGACATTAGGTGTCTTGGTGCAGTTTTGGAAACTTTTTCAAATAAAAGTGAAATTTTTCTGAAAAAGTAAACAGAAGTTTTAAAGTTGAGAAGAAAGTGAACACAGTTTGCAAGATAAGCCCTGGGCTTCCTTCCCTCCTATTTTATTAGAAATGCTTTGTCTTGTTCTCATCTGCCTTAAATTCTAGGCTCTCTCCTACCCATGAAAGAAACAACATAATAAGCAAAAAGTCAGCTCTGTCCTGGCTTTTCAGGGAACTTGATTTGCCTCCTGGTTCATCTTCTAAGGTGACCGCCTCTGGGTTGGAGAGTAGTTCCCTGCCTGAAGTCAGAGCTAAGCCCAAGAAAAGGCTCAGTCAAAGAGGCAGGGTTGATGCCTAATTATAGACTCACCACATCTCGTGTTTTGCAGCCTGTCCCTTCCTGGAATTTTGATGATGCTGTTCAGGATATCGCTTCCTATTCTTAATCTGCATATTTTAGCTGACTTGATTCAAAACAATGTTTTAGATACAAACAGTCCAACGTTTTTCCAAAACAAAAGCTTTATTGGCACATAAAGTAATTTGCCACATGCATTGTGTTTACCTCCTAGCAGGTGGGTAATAGATTAGAGTTACTAAGATGTCAGTGTATTTTCCCATCCGTAGTACACTGTGGCAGAGAAAGAAAACTACACGGTGAAAACAAAATATGACTCCAACAATTTCACGTAGGTCCATATGTCATTGTCATTTACTAAGCAACTGAAAATAAAAATGAAGCATTGGAAACACTGAGCCTAGCAACAAAATAATGAGTTAAACTCAAGCACCGGGTAATACTGAGGCCAATAACCTAGGGTCCAGTTGAGCCAAGATTTTCTGTGGCCCAGGGGAATATTCATTCAAGAGCTAGGCACCTGTTTGTTGATTTGCTAAACATTGGCCTGGAGATAGGTCTGCTTCCTCATGCAAGGACTAAGGAAAAGAAGTATAAAGTAGCTGCTAAAGGACTCCACATACCACCAAGCCATTTTCTTTTCCATCATATTAATAACCTGGAGCCTCACCATTACTGTATCAGTCAAAGACAGTTGTAAAGATCTTTTCTCATTCAAAACAGGTTGTCTACACTCACTCACCTAGCCCTCTCCAGGGAAGGGTCTTTTCTGCATTGCCCACTGTGGTGGATTAAAAACTGGTGGTCAACTTAACACAAGCTGAGCTGAATCAGCATGGTGCTGAGTAGGGGGCCCACCGGAGAATCACTGCCAAAATAAAAGGAGAACTGGAGAAGTTGTTGTTTTGGTGCTGTTGGTTCTCCCGGAAGAGCTTGCTAAGCTTCTTTCCTGATATGAACTTGGCTGTTCTCATCATCAAAGGAGCTCGGGACCCTGTCACTGAGAATGGCTGCGGTTCACTTTGGGGGAGCTCTGGTCTTTACTGCTTCCTTGCTCCGGAGGGGAAGATGTGTGCTGTTCAATCTCTAGGAGAAGCCTGTCATGCTGGCTTCCTGAAATGAACTCAGCTGTTCTCATCATTGGAGGAACTTGGGACCTCATTGTTGCTGAGGATGGCTGTGGTACTTTTCAGGGGAGCCCTGGTCCTTATTTCGAACTTCACTTCTTGGCTCCAGTGCAGAACACTTAGCCTGCTGGCACAGATCCTTCATCCGGCTGGCATAGACTTTCCAGCTTCCACCACTGATCTTTAGGCCTTCCCAGCGCAAATTTGGGAAACAGACTTGCATGAGTCATTGTCATGGGCTCTAGTCCTCCAGATGGACTTGTGGGAGGCATTGTCATGGACTCTAGGTCTTCAGCTGGACTCATGCAGGTCATTGCTGTGGGATCCAAGCCCTCAGCTGGATTCCTTGGGTCTTAGTGTGTGGACAGATTTCCTGCTCTTTCTTTGTATTTGACTCCTCGGGTGACCATTGTAAATAACAGTATAAATTACGTGTCCTGTATTGTCTTATTCTTTTTGCAAACCCTGACTACAACACCCACGCACTGAACAACATTACCACTCTGTAGAACTCAACAAAAATACAGTGACTGGTATGAATACGTCAGAGAAAGCAGAAAGGGCTCATTTCAACATGACATTTTTGCAGAAACCACAGAGACACATTAATCTGATCCTCTGTAGAAATGCCAGTATAGTTTGCAGGGCTTTCACTAAACTTCAGAGATGTGGTGTTTTCTCCAAACTTTTATTTTGGCAAATCTGAAACCTCAAGTAAAGTAATACAATGAGTAAGTTCCAGGCTATAACACTGAATCCCTGAACATGTTAGCAGGCATCTTCTTACAACAGGACTAGTCTCCTTTGTTCAGAGGTTTAGTTTTTAGGACCATACTATTTGTTCAAAACAGTGGTTGAGGACAGTTTGAAAAGTCCACAAAATTCACATGTCCAAGGAACACAGAGCTGGTGCTTTAGACTATACACACATGAAATAATTCAGGACAATTAAATCCTAAACTTGATGATGCTGACTGTAAATGAAATAGGTACTCAGAGAAGTGAGAAGTCAGCTTGGGTTGAAGCTTCAGAGAAGAAAATATGCAAGCAACTGGCCACTTATCAAACTTGTTTCTTCCTCTTCCAAGCACATATCTGGACTATGTTTTCCAAAAACACATGGCCAAGTCCCAGCTAACGTATTGGGAGAAGAAGTATGTGCCACAGCTAGGCCTAGTCCATATCAGCGAGTCACTCCAGGGTCACCATGTCCTTTCTCCTGCTCTGCTGGTGTGATCCAAATACATACAGGACCTTGGGAGCCACAGGCTGAAAATGGCAGAGCCCTAAACTGGAAGGTGTTTGATACCCTAAATCACCATGTGAACAAGAGGCATCTAATAATCAGGCCACCCATTCTGGAAATGTAGGAAATAAACCTATGTAGTTTTGATTCATTGAACTACTTTGCATTTGTTAAAGCAGCTAGTGTTATCTCAGCACTAATATAAGCTAGGTCTTAATATAAACCTGGCAGTGTGTGGAAGGAAGTGATATTTTAAGAATAATGTCTGCTTTTTCTTTATTGCTTGTTTGTCCTTATTTTGCTTTGTTTTGAGGCAGGGTTTCACTATGTAGCCCAGACTGGCCTCAAGCTCATGACAGTCCTCCTGCCTCAGCCTTCTGAGTGCTAGGATTACAGGCATGCACCACCAAGAGTGGCTTTTTATTGCTTTTTGCACATAGGATCATTATGGTAGTAGGCCAAAAGCATTTATGTGTCTTAGGGGAATATTAATATTATTGAGGAAGGGCTACAAAGAGAAAGAAATACAGATGTCCCTTTTCTGGCAGTATGTTACCTTTTCAATTCTGCCACTGAAATAACTAAAAATGTTGGGCAAAATATTTCCTCGAAAATAATTTGAAATGTATTCATGAGCCATCAAGAAAATAGGCATACTCAGAAAACAAAACTTATTGCAATGTTCACCTTGAAGGCATGTAACAAACTGGGAAAATGAATTTCTGTTGTTACAACGTAGCAGGGGACAGGACACAGCGGATAAAGCTGGTGACACTCACAAATCCAGGACACATAAAGGAACAGAGTATAACAGGAGGTATCCACCTAAAAAGAAGGGACTGTAGAAGGCTATCAAAACTGCTGCTTCAAAAATTAGTGATAACTGGAGGGGGGAGTCTTACCTAAAAATTTACAACCACGAGATGTCCTCAAGTGGGTCTGGAGGATGAACTGATGACCTAGTTGGTCCCCCAAAGCTCAAGTTGAGAATTCTAAGTGCTTGCTTTGCAGATTGGTAATGATCCCAGGAGCTGGGCAAAAACAAATGTGAATTATAGAGAAACTCATTTTCAACTCAAACTCAAGGAATTCCTACTAAAAATTCTCCAAAAGTTATGGTAAAGCAAAACAAGATATGGACACACATGCACAAGGAAGAAAAGTACCATAAGCAACAATCAGCAGAAACAATACATAGCAGAACGGAACTCACAAAAATGTCACACTTAAAATTATCAGACACTGAATATGAAATAAATGCTTAAATAAATAATGGAAGGGAACAAGTGCATAAAAAGCAAACAAGGTTAGATAGATTAGGTACAGGAAACTAGAAGAGAAGACTGAAGAAGACTGTAGCACACAGAGATACAGTGACAGCACACAGGGTAAAACACACAAAAGACAGAAACAAAATCTAAGATTTGAAACATGGAAAACATGTACAGAACAGGGCCGCATTCTGAGAATCTTCCAGAACTGATGAAAATGTTCATTCACAAATTCACAGAGTTCCCGAAACCCTAAGCAAATAAATACATAAAAAGAAAAGGGGAGGAAGAGGAGAGAAAGGAGCAGTAAAAAGAATTAAGGTGTATTAGACCTGTGCCAACTCCCCACAAAGGATGCAATTATTACCTACTGCAAATGTGGACTAACAAAAAAATTTAAATTAAAAAAAAACAAAATTCACATCAAGATTTGTATTAAAGACTAACCAATCATCTTAAAAACACACAATACTCTTGGAGAAGGAATGCATTCAACACAAATGACAATTAGACTTAGCATAGATTTCGCAGCAGCAAAAGCCAGAAAATAATTGAACAATTACCTTTAATATATTGAAAGAAAAGTAACTAAACTTTGTACTTAGCAAAAAATGTACAGTACTTAGCAAAAAATGTACAGCTGTTTTTATAAAGAATAAGAGGAAAACAGACATTTTCCAACAAACAATAACAAAGAGTTTTCTATCCGAGTCCTCACTAAATGACAACTAAGAAGTTAGGCGATGGGGAGGAATGATCAGCCTCGTCCATGAACAGGTGAACGGGACCAAGATTTCCCATTGACAGTGCAAATGATGCTGTCTAATATTTAAGATTTTAGATAGGCAAAAATAAAACACTGAGTAAAAATGTGACCTACATTGAGGGAACACTAACTGGAGTTAAGTGAGCTAAAGTCTTTGTAGAATTTGAGAAATATATGAATTAGCTTTAGCCAGTGATTAACTATGCATACTAAAATTTCTAGAGGGTCACTAGAAGAATTATACTAAAGTACAGAACTTCCAAACTCTTGTAGAAAAATACATGAAATAAGAAAAAAAAATAGAAAACAAAAAAGAACAAAAATGGGACAGGTAGGAAAATAGAAACAAATTTAAAAAGTTAAAGAAATGAAACAGAGTTGGGCACAGTGACACTGCCCTATAATCTCAGCACTCTGAAAAGCTGAGGAAGAGTCACGAGTTTGAGCCCACCCATTGAGACCCTGACTCAAAATAAATAATTAAAAAAGGAGCTAGGAATGTAGTTCAGTGCAAAGGCCTTGGGTTCAGTTTCCTTTACTGAAAACATGAAAAGAAGAAGATGATGATGGAGGAGGAGGAGGAGGAAGAAGAAATTAGAATATATTAGAAATTATAATAAATATAAATGTATTACACATTTCAGTTAAAAGATAGTGATTTAGAGAATGCATAAGAACATATTCTGCTACACGTCACATAAAAGATGCATATTAATTAGGGTACAAAAAGTTTTAAAAAATAAAGAATGGAAAAACATGTATCAGCAAAAGCTAATCAAAGGAGAGAGCCGTTTATGTCTTACTGTTATCTAATATTGTTACATTCACATCAGAGAAAACACACATGAAAAGAGAAAGCACTGTGAGAGTTAAAGAGTGTACTTCTAAAAAAGAAAAGATTCCATCCCCAAGGACATAGAATTCTAAATATAAGCATACTAAATGTATCAAGAAAAAGTGACATTAGGTTAACTTAGAAATTTTAATAACTTTTCTTAGTACAATACAGATCTAGCAAAGAAGCAATGAATTAAAGAAGATTTAACCAATTCTATTGATAATCTTGACTTAATGTTATGAAGATGCTATCATAAGACTGAATTCTATGACCAAAATGCAATTGTTAGGATCAATAATAAAGAGGATAAACTGAAAAATACCATAAGCTTAGAAATGAAAGCAAAGTACTTTTTTTTCATTTGTTTGTTTTTCAGCACTGGGGTTTGAACTCAGGTCCCGCACCCTGAATTACATCACCAGCCCCTCCACCACCGCTTTTTTTTTTTTTTTTTTAGTTTTTATGGCCAAGTCTCACTAAGCCATTAAATTGCTCAGGCTGGGCTTGAACTTGCAATCCTCCTGTCTCAGCCTCCTATAATACTGGAATTATAGTTGTGCACTATCATGCTTAGCTAACAAAATACTTTTAATAATTCACACGACAAAAAAAAAGTAATAATTTATAAGTTACTTAGAAGTGAACAATAATTAAAATGCTTATAGAATTAACTCAGTACTTAGAATCTAATTGATATCTTACAATTTTATATTAGAAATGAAAACTTCAAAATTAATGAACTAAATTGTCATCTTAGAATATTAGAAACATAACTAAATAAGAAACACAAAAGAGTAAAAAGAATAAAGATGTAGGCAAAAATCAAACAGAGAGACCATGGAGAAGATCTATAAGACTGAAACTTTTCTGTGAAAGACTAACTACAGTAACAAAATTCTGGGGCTGCTGATAAAGAAAAAGCAAGCATGTAAGTGATATTAAGAATAGAAAACTAATTATAATGGCATAGAGATTAACATGAGACTACTATTACAAAGTATTAAAAAGCAAGATTAAATAAATGCTTAGAAATACATAAATTGCTAAAATGGATTCAAGAAGAGGTTACCCAAATAGTCCTAACTATAAAAGAAACTGAAGTGGTAGTTCAATTTTAGAAAGTAAATCTTCCTCAAAGAAAACACCAGTCCTAGATAAACAAACTTCCATCAAACATTCTGAGGAATACATAATTCTAATCCTACACAAACACTTCCAGACAATTAAAAAAAAAAGGGGGGACCCTGACTTATTTTAAAGTTTGAAAAACACTGATAACCAAAACTTGGTAAGAAGAGAAGTACAGGACTTCTTAACCATGAACATAAATACAAAACTCCTATAAACTATTGTCAAAACAAATTTCGCAATGCATACAAAAGCTAATATTATAAAGCCAAGTTAATTCATTTCAGAAATGCAAGGTCAGCTTAATACTTTCATGCAATTCACAACATTAAAGGAGAAAATCATATAAATAGCTTTATAAATGTAGAAAAATTACACTTAGAAAATAACATACAGAATCTGAGAAACTGAAAAGAACTTATTGAACTTCACGAAGAGCTCCCACAAAATACCTTGGCAACATCATACTTTAGGGTGGGAGGATGAGAACATTTCTTGTATGATCAGCAGGAAAACAAAAAAAACAACCATCCCCATCCAGTACTGTGTTAGAGGAGCAATGCAGTAAGAAAAGGAAAAGATGTAAGGATTGGCAAACAGCACAAATGTCATTAGTTGTAAATGATATCCTTAATTATCTCTGTAAAAATACTACAGAATTTACAATAACAGAATAAGAAATGTAAACCTGCTAGACACAAGAATAATGTGCAAAACAATTTTGTTTTTTGAACATCTGCATACCCTTTGACATAGCAATTAGTTCTTTAGGTACCTACCACCTGAGCGCAAAGAAACATAAAAATTCATACAGTTTTCTTTCTAATACTATAAAGTGGTGGGAGAAAATAATATTATACAGCAATAAAAATGTACAAATTATTGCTACATGCAGCCACTATTCCCTGCATGAATTCTCAGAAACATAATGGGATGCAGAAAACAAGATACAAAGGATGAGATGCTGTATGATTATTTTTATATAAAGTTTACACACAAGGCAAAACTAGCCCATGATGTTCACAATTAGAAAAGGGGTCACTCTGCAGAAGACAGCAGCTTGGAGTCATGAGGGGGGCTTGGGTACAGCAAATGTTTCATTTATTGATGTAGGTGCTAGTTACATGGGTATATTCACTTTTAAAAATCTGTCAAGATTTAGATTTGGATTCATTTTTTGTATGAGTTATGATTAAAAAAAAGACCTACAGTGAATATTTAAATTTTAAAATTTTGTTACAGTGAAAGGCAGACCCCTCAAAAATATTTCCCCTCTGCTTCATGTACACTTATCTCATCATTCTTGTCACTTTTTGAAACAGTTCTGGAAGTTTTCTTTCATGAATGACTTTAATTGCACTATTGTGGCTATCTCAATGTCCTGAATCAATTCAAACTGTTCACTTTGCTGGGCCTTTGACTTTGGGAGAAGCCAGAAGTCAT
Organism: Dasyprocta punctata; assembly: GCA_004363535.1. Classification (NCBI taxonomy): domain Eukaryota; kingdom Metazoa; phylum Chordata; class Mammalia; order Rodentia; family Dasyproctidae; genus Dasyprocta; species Dasyprocta punctata. The sequence continues at coordinate 71,093 of RJWM01001223.1, forward strand.
ATGGTGCCAGATTCAATGAATAAAGTGGATGAAGACACATCCATAAAGTTTTTATTTGACCAGAATTATTGCCATAAATGTTTGATCAGCACAGTGTTTAAATTTAAAAAAAAAAAAAACTGTTACAGAAAAAGACACATTGCTGCTCATCTTCCCTCAGAAGTGTGAACTCCCCCTCAGTTCACACTTATCCATCATTCTTGGCAATCCATCTCTTATTATAATATCATTTACATTATTGTTTAACCATTCATCATATCTTTGAGTCACCCCTTACATGTATAATTCAATTAAAAAGTTTAACTGATCAACTGAATATCTATACAACTATGAACAAATTGTTATATAGCTGTAACTGTAAGTATAGGCATACATACATGTTTATACCTGCATAGACACAATATTTATATACCTATTACATACCGATAATATATTTGATGCATGTGCATGTTTGTGCCTATAATATACACTACACACAAAAATCGAGTCTAGGTGAATCTGAGACTAAAATATGACAGGAAAACGAGCTCTGTACACATGAAGAAATAATGATGTATATAGTCACCCATTTTCCATTGCTATAACAAAATACCTGAGGTCAGATATTTTATAAAGAAAAGAGGCCTGTTTAGCTTGCAGCTTTGTAGGCAGAAGGTCCATGACTGGACAGCCCTACCTGTCCAGCTCTGATGAGGGCCTCCTTGCCTACATGACAGTAAAGCAGATAGCATCATGAAGCATGAGAGAGGAAGAGATCACATGGCCAGACAGGAAGCCAGAGAGGGATCGAGGTGCCAATCTTGCTCTTGTATAACAAATTCCTCTCGCTAGAACTAATTCACTCTACGAGACCATTGATCCCTTCCAAAGTGATGGCCCCAATGGCTATTCACTAGATCCCCATGTCGTAAGGTTCTATCACATCATACATCTGCACATCAATGAGCACTGGGCTAGGGCTGAGTGAGAAAGAAAGGCGACACCAGGTTCTCCTAAGGCCACAGGGGTGACAAGACCGGATTGTCATATACTGTGGTTCATTTACTGGGAACATGGGGAATGGGCATTTTTCTCCAAGGAAAGCTGAGAATCGAGGGACTACTGGATTATCAGACCCAACTAAATTTAAAAATGGATGTGGTGGCGCACATCTGCAATCCTAGCACTCAAGAAACTGAGGCAGGAGGATTGCAGCGAGTTTGAGGCCAGCCTGACCTCCTAGGTAGTGAGTCCAAAGCCAGCCTGAACTACATAGCAAGACCCTGTCTCAAAAACTAAAAAGCTAAAAAATAAAAAGTTATGGTCAAAAGTTCTTGACAATCAATGGGTATGTGCTAGAGAGGACCATTTGCTGTGGACAAAATAAAAAAAAAAAAACTGACTTGTTCTGCACACAGAACTGTTAAAGTGGATGGTGGCAACCCTATGACACACGAAAAAGTCAAACGTGACTGAGGCGCAGTACACAGAATGGCAAGAGAACTGGAAAGCCCAAGACAAGTTTAGGGAAGAACAAACCCCAAGCAGATCCTGGGGACTTTATTAAACAGTGATGGGCTGGGCCCAATTGTAGAAGGACTTGAAAATTAGACAGAGGCAGACAGGGAACCACCCAAGGTTCTAGTAGACAAGGAAGATTAACAATATGACATATTGTTCGTCTCTGTGCTTTCTTGGGACTCTCTGATTTAGCCTTCACGATGATTCTTGTAGGATTCATGTACTTGCATATTACTTGTGGAATCAGTACCTAAGACTTGTCTTGGGTTAAGAAACTCACCCAAGGTCACACTATTGTAAGTGACAGAGGTTTGAAAACAGAAAATCTAGTGTCAAAACCTGTATTTCGAGAGTAGTCTGGGGAAGAAGTTTTAGGGGTAGGGAAAGGAGCCAAAGGGACAAAGCCCCTTAAGGTCATGGAATGAGTTGAATGTGAGGTGACTTGGAAAGCAGCAGGCAGCCCTGGGGGTAAATCACACACAGAAGACGTAAAAGGAGGGGGTCTCCAAGTTTTCTGACTTGGGGAAACTAGGATAATGGCTGCAACAGAGAGAAAGCAGGAAAATGAGTGCCTGTGCTGAGGATTTTTGCTTACACAGATTGTGAACTTAGGCCACTTCTCTCGTTGCTATTCTTCAGACTGAAAAACCACCTTCCCAGGATTTTCACTCATCTTGAAGTTCAAAGGACCAATACAAATGAGGAATCTTCCGGAACATTCACTATGGAAGAAGCCAGAGAACAGAGAGGTAGCGAAGCTGCCAAAGCCCCAGCCTCTTCCTCCTTAGGCCTTCCCATCCCAGCACCCACCAGCTACACCTCCAGCTGCAATCGGAAGTCCTGAGAGCCTTCTCGGGGCCCTGCTTAAGGCTGGGATCAGCACCCTGAGAGTAGTCCTGAGCACCACTTCCCACCCAGGCCTCTGAGAGACGACTCACTACTGGCCACCTTCTCTTCCTCTACTCCTGCTCCCTCCTGGTGTCATCCTGAGATCATCGCCCAAATAAACCACTCTCCTCTGGTGCTCCTTGCAGAATCGGTGTCCAAGGAACTCAGGGAGGTGGCATTTCAATCCGCTATGACCAGCTCAGAATATGAATCTCAAAAGAGCCACACTTGCGAGGACTTCCAGGTGAAAAGCTGGTGAGAATTGTGGGACAGGTGGTTTGTGGTCTCCAGGTGTTTTCTTCACCAAGCATCTCTATCACAGGGCACAGTTCCTGGTATGCAGTAAGTGCTCAATAACTGTTCAATGAATATATCCATGGATGATGTCCATGTATTCCCCAAATTTGCACGCTCTGTCTTTAACACCTCCCTCGATCAACTCTTTGAAACGGTTTCATACATGTAGAATACATGAAAACATACCCGTGAAATATGAACTAGTTCCACCGAGTTTGGAACACTTAGCATGTTCCTGACCCCTTTAAGAGAATCAGAAAGAACCAGGCACACGGGTCACTGAAAATGTGAACATCTGTTTCATGGCTGGCTCTAACTGGTCACAAGTATTCTAGGCAGAGTGGGATGCTCCTCTGATGACAAAACTTGTGATTTCCCCTACACTAACACACAAGTGAAGCTCCCTGCTTAGATGAGAAAGTCAAACTAACTCCCTCAACTTAGCCACTATAAACTCTGTGGGATTTGCATAATGCAGGATATAGAGGGCATCCACAGAGATACTGGACATCTTGCTAATGGGATGACTTAAACCATTTAGTTTTTATCCTCAAGAATTCAGGGAAATATTATTGTATTTGTGCCTCTGAGTTTTTTGAGCAGTTCATACCCCATATAAAATGTTGAATATAAAAACTGCCTGGTTTTTGTAGGATAGAGATGCTACCAACAGTTACATTGAGTATATTTTGGTAATTCAGGAAAATCATAGCCTTGCGGTTATAACTTTTTGTTTACCAAGTAAGTAAATGTGCTTGGAGGTGGATGAAAGCAAATCTAAAAGATGAAGATGAATGAAGCAAAATCATCCTGACAAGGGACCTGAAAATTTTTTCCCATCGTTAATGTCCAAATGTGCGAACCAGAAATTTAAGCAACAAAATTATAATTCTTGCCAGAATCACAACAAATATTCCCCACCCTACTCTGCAGTTGTTTCTAGGAAGTAATTACATTTTAAGTATAGAAGAGAATGCCCCTAACCCTGGAAGAGGAACGGTCAGATGTGGGTGGTAAAGAGTCGGTGGGGTAAAAAGTGCCCAGAGTCTGGAGTTAGAAGCTTGGGAGTGCAAACTATTTGGCTACCAAAGAGGACTAGAGCTGCCTCTGTTTCTTCATCTGTAGAATGGAACATCGACGTATATAACAGTTTCTTATTATTAGTAGCAGTATTATATTAATAATAGGTTATGATGAAAATCAAATACAACAATATGGCAAGCAGTACCTGATAAACCAAAACCCATTTCCAATGTGATGTGATTTTTCTGTGTCCTCCCAGTATTGACAAATTCCCCCAGAGCAACTTATTTCAAGACCATTCTACATACTAAATCTAGTCATAAGAAACAACAGAGTGGTCTTAATTTGGAGATATTAATTAGCTAATCATTACCGGGCAGTTGGCTTCATTTTAAAGGCTATGGAAATATTAAATTTGCTGAACCAGAAAATTTAAGAGTGCAAAGATATCTCAGGTTAACTAAAATCTAACCTGTATATTATACTAAAATTCCCTCCGCCCTGCAGTTACCCACTGATTCTTTAGTGTGTGTGTGTGTGTATGTGTGTGTGTGTGTGTGTGTGTGTGTTATAGTGGGGATAGTCAGGGTCTTGTACATGCTACACAAGTGCTCTACCACTAGGCTACATCCCCCGTCCTTTTTATTTTACTAATGATACAGGGTTCTGTTAAGCTGCTCAGGCTGACCTTGAACTTGCAGTCTTCCTGCCTCAGTCTCCCAAGTGGCTGGGAATGCAGCCATGCACCACCATGCCCAGTTCATTCTCCAAATCTTTACATCTGCAAAGGTATTAGGCACACACTATATGCCATTTGGGAAAATCCTCCATTTATAACCACGGCAATGTCCTAGTAACTGGCACACATCCTTCAATTCAAAAAGCCAACCGCCAAAACACGGAGCAATGCTCACTCCCAAAGAAGCACTGCTGTATGATCATAACGATGCCTGGGGACCATTCCATTGGGTTTCTATGGCTGTGCGCAGTCATTTTTCTCTGAAATGCAAGTGGGAGAAGAAATGATAGCTTTAAACAGCCTAACCTTAAAAAGCTTTATTCAACACAATTCAATAAATAAAAGTGGTCTACAATCATTTTCATCCACTACTACAGCCAACTATTTTGTGCTCGTCTCTGCCGAGAAAATGCTTTCTTTAAAAGATGGTTGGAAGCTCTATGGCTTCCTGGAACACTGATTATTTTAATCATAACCCCTAACCCCACACAGGTAGTAGAACATAGCAACACAATGGAAGTAATAGGAGAATGTGGAGAAGGATCCGTCCTTTCTATTTCTATAGACTCCCCAACTGTGCAGCCTCTGAGAATCAATGCAGGGAGATTGGCTGTGCCCATCAGAAGCACAATTCTACTACACACAGTTTGCCTGAAGTCTCTGCTGATTTCTCCTTACCTCCAGACCTGTATATATGTGACTCAAGCAGTTGTGCAAATCGGGGTGGAACTGAAGGGGATTCCTCTGTCCACCACCTCTAAAAATCCTTAATATGGGTAGCAGCTGGGATATAAAGAGAACCACTGACCTCCCCATACTGGTTTAGGACAATCATAACAGAGGACATGATCTGAGTATATTTGATGATATTCAGATATCATCTGTGTTATCATTTTTCTCAACACTCAAAGCACTACTGAGTCTATCAAGCAGACTTACATAGTTTGGCAAACTTTCACTTTATAAATGATACTTAATATGAAATTATTTCCACTGACTAATAGAATAACTATAATAGAACAAATCCGGATGTGATGGTACCCATGTCTTCCAGTGAAATTATAATCAACTCTTCCAGATACTTCTACAAAATGCTCCTATGACTTAGGAGGAAAAGAGCCCTTCTTAGTAAATACCCCTAAAACATCCTCTCCCCTTCTTTTCTCATAGGCTAGACCAGGGCTTTCCCACACTTGTGGCCAGTCCCGTCTTTTTCCACATGAATGGTGGCCTCTTAGGGTTTAGAATATTAGGTATCTCACTGCAACCCTTTCCCTACTCATTCTGAGCAGAGTTGCCTAAAACTGTCAAGGTAATAGTCCTCTCTTTAGTTAAGAGGGTACAGGGTTCTCCAAGAAGTTCCCTGCAGCATTTTTAAAAGAATATCTTGGGCAGCCGGGCATGGTGGCGCACGCCTTTAATCCCAGCACTCGGGAGGCTGAGGTAGGTGGAGCGTTGTGAGTTCGAGGCCACCTTGGGCTACAACGCGAGCCAAGGCAGGCCTGAGCTACATAGTGCGACCCCGACTCAAAAAACCAGGGCTGGGAGTTTGGTTCAGTGGTGTAAGCACCTGTCTGGCAGGCGCGAGGTTGTAAGTTTGATCCCCGGTGCCAGGAAAAAAAAAAAAAATCTGGTGCACTTTAAAGCAGTGACTCCCAGATTTGTATTGGCAAGGATTCTAAGGTCCCCAGAGATGCCCAAGGAGCAGCTCAGAGGGCAATCATGGGCTCTGGAGGGTCTTGGTTTCCCCAGAGTAGTTGTTTTAATTCAATTCACATATCAGGGTCTTGCATAAGGTTCCACTTGGTACTAAATATAAGACAAAAATGATGTCCACAAAAATATAGGAAAAACCACTGAAATAAATGTTTCTCTCTCCCTTGGGCTGGCTTCTTCCCCCTCGCCGGACTGCTACCAAAATAGAGGTTTATGCACTTGAAAGGCGCTTACCTTTTCCCCTCATTCAGAATTTGAAACACAAATGAACTGGAACAATTAATTCCACTTATTTGTAACATCCGAAAAATAGTCCTGACATTCGCACAGTAAATGCTGTTGGAATTAAGATCTTTCCCTCATGTGTCCTCTAAAGCAATGTTACCCTACCCACCTCCAACTGTGACGTTTTGTCCTGATTAGGGCCGTCATATACCTAACTTGTATTCTGCATGGAGATTTTTCTTACAAGAGAAGAACGAAGCTGCTTCTCTCCTTTTACCTCTCTGGACTAATCCAAAATAGAAAGTGACATTTGATTGGTATTGTGAAACCATTTTTTAAAATTTGGCATAGCCATTCAAAGCATGTTAGCTTCAGTGAGTATGTGAGTAAATATTTGATAACTGGAATGAATTGGAATTTTACTGAGTATCTTGCTAATTCTCATGGATAAAGTAAGTTGTTCATCGTAGTATAATGATCATTTTTTCCTAATTCAAAAATCAAAAGGAAAATAGCAGAAATGCCAAAGAGTTGAAGTCAACTAGTTGTACTCCTAAAAAGTCCCTTCAGAAATAAAGTGTCCTAAGCAAACTATGTGACAGACAATGGAGAATGAAGGTAGAGTCTAAAAACCAACAAATCCCATTCATTTCCTTCAGTTTGTAAAAACAAGCAACTAACATGTTTCCTGCCAATGAGCATATTTGCAGATAAGAAAGCTTCTTGCAGGAAATCCTTTCCTAAGCGACCAGTCCTGCCATTAAACTTAACCTTCTTTTCCATGTCCTTATAAGTTAAATATTTGATAACATGGGATCATGAAATAGACACTGAATCACCTAAGTGATGCTACATTGTTTCTAAACTGTGTATTTCCTATGACAGTAAACAAACACTGAAATATATTTAGGACTCTTTCACCTCCCTCCTTTGCCCTCCCCCCTCCCCCAGGCAATTAGTTGAAGAGAACAAGGAAATCTGATGCTGTTTAGAAAGATCAAACTGTTGACTAAATAAGTTTTAAAACTGATCATCTTCAGTTAAGATATAGCAATGCAATGCTACAGGTTACCATAATTTAAAAGATCTTTCTAAATGAAAATCAAGAATTTAACATTTAAAGACTGTTATTGGCAAAATTATAGAGATGTAACAGATGCATTTGCTTTGTGTTTACATGGCTTAATAAGGATCCTCAAAGTCAAAACTTAGGAGAGGGTTTCCTTGCTTATTTCTTTCTGTGAAATGAATGGGGCAGCAAGGAGATTTGGGGGAGGTCTTCAAACTTTTTTCCTTTCTTTATACTCTTTACCATTACTAAGATAGTGGAAATATTTGCAGCTTTGGTTTTGGGAACCTCTAAATTATCCTAAAAATAAAAGCACTCTTCTCTATTCACAAAAGAAGAAATTTTTCTAAATCAACTGAATAATATTTGTAGTTCAGAAACAATGCTTATTTTGAAGTTTTTTCCTTTCCCTGCTCAGCAATGGAGAACACCCTCCCTGATTCTTTCCAAATCACCAGACACTCTTAATTCCCCCCCCCCCAACAAATGCAGCTTTGGAGCAGGGTCCAAAATATCACAATTCTTTTAAGTTTAACTGCTTCAATTCAACTTTGAACCCTCCTGAAAACAGAATCACTCCTGACACTTTCTCCATTACACCCTTCATCTGCAGGTAACAAGCTAGTCTTTAAGGCTGTGAAAATAGTTTTTGTTCTAACAGAGGATATGCAGATCACTTTGATTGCACGATGAAGTGCTCAGATACATTCTTCTCAGCCTTCCCCTTGCACAACTCAGAGGTAGCAAAATGCTAAGTAAGCACAAATACTCATCTTGGCTTTTTTTTTTTTTTTTTTTCTGAAATATTTTCAATAAAAATACAGTTATGAAATCCAGGAGGCTGCATTTTTTGGTTGTTGTTGTAAAATGACCTTGATTTGACAGGCACGATCTCAGGTTTCAACAGATGTTGTGGGAAAAGCTTACAGAAGCCAGCGTGTTCTCCAGGCATCTGTGATGACATGCAGGTTTTTTTTTTTTTTTAAGTGGTGGCCATGGCAGTGTATACATGTGGGGTGGAGGGGGTGGTACTCAGTTTCCATGACAACCATGGCTCCACTCATGGGTTATTAGATACCATCCACTTCCTGTGTCTAAATTTTTAAACCAATCAAAAAAGTGTTTATACGTTTAACAACTCCTGGGACAGTGCTTCTTTAATGAAGCACTTTAAGGCTCAAACGAAGATGTCCATGGGCCTTATATTTTGTCTTATAGATAAAGCATTTCATAAGGTTTGCTAATTCATAGTCTTAAATGATGAGGAATGCCCTTTTTCTCGGACATGAAATGCATTCTTCTCAAAGGAGGTGCCAGAATTTCTTATCATAGTGCGCAAGCTGATTTTGATAGTTTGTTCTTCATTATCCTTTTCTTTCACTGTTACAAGACTTAGATTTAGTGCCTGAAACATGGGCACGCGAAGGCACTTAAATTATCAAAGTAATGACATGGCTAAGCATCCCTCTATGGATGTTGCTATTCAAATACTCAGATTTTAAAAAAAAAAAGGAAAAATTAATTCTAAGTTGAACAACTTTGCATTCTACAACTTATGAACAGAAATCATCGAGACTATTGTAAAGTGACACATCTATGAACGTACGCTCGTCATTGACATCTGCAAAGAAATTTGTCACCAAAATGGCCTACTTTATCTGGATGGAAACAACAACAACAAAATTTAAACATATAGGAATCTTGTGCAAACTGCACTAGGATGAAAAAGCCATCTCGCAGAAACCCTTGCACAAGAAGGCTCGTCTGAAATTACGGCTCGGTTTTCTGAAAAGGTTTTGGGTGAGGGTTTTCAGAAGTCTCAATCGAACTGACCAATCAGGGTGAGAGTTAGAGCGGGCTCCAGACGTGTGTGCAGTCTTCGGAGGTCTGCACTCTCTAAGCTGCTCGCCCTCTCCAAGGCAGAGCTGGTGATCAATGAAAAACAGGGAACAAAAGGAATGTAACAGGATGTCTTCCTTGGCGAAGGAAAGCGGTTCCCTTTTTCCTCAATGAGCCGCTTGCACCCTGCCTACCCAGCTCCACATGGGGGCTTCCCCCACACCAGGCGTTTCAGAGGAGGCACATTTTGCATTTGCAATCGTGTGTCCCAACTGCTACCAAATGTGTCACCTTAAGCACAGCCTGCCAATGGAAACTAAGAAATTAAATAAATTAATAACCCCACATTTAAAAGCTCCCGAGAAAGACTGGGTTTCCCTTTCCCAAATGTCATTCCCTGAGTATAAACAAAGCATGAAATATAGTCTCCTCAGCCTCCTCAGCCGGGAATCATGGTTTTTCTCCTCAAAACATTGTTCCTCCAAAAAGAGAAATATTCTCGCTGCCCTCAACGGAAACTCTCATCTGTTCATGTCACATCAGGAGAAGCGGTTACAGTATTTGAAAAGAGGTTTAAACTGCCCATGGATCTGACACTGTTTATCACGGATTGCAAAAACAGTCGCCAACAGCAATGCTGTAAACTCTGCCCCCGCCAAACTCCACATTTAACACGTTAGTTGTGGAAAACAGAAGTACCGCCCGGGGAGCCCCACCACAGTGGGCTTCTCTGAGAAGTAATTAACAGAATTACACCAATTATTTGGTAATTTAAAAAATAAATATCTATTTGTCTGCAATATTTAAAAAAAAAACAAATTTTAAAAAAGGACTCTCTGCAGATTCCAGAGAAACTTTTTTTTTTTTTAAATGAACTTACTTTGGAGACAAAACTAATGAAAATAAGCAACTTGCCATCTCTGGATGTTTCCCGCTTGGGGCTGCATGCTATAAATCAACCCGAAACTAGATGGAAATAGAGGGGAGGACCTTAAAAAAAAAATCCAAGGGTGCCCCGAAATGCAGCAGCCTGCACGGCGGGCGAGGGCTCCTCATGACGATGCTAAACGTACGCAGAGAACCGGGAGGCGGGAACGGAGCCCCGATTTCGTTACCTTCGATCGCTGGCCCCCCCGCTGCTCCTCGCGGCCGCATGGGGGCCGCGGCGGCGCTGGACTCGCGGGTGGCCCCGCCGCCGGGTCGCGCGTCCCCCGGCCGAGCTGCGCCGATCGCGGCCCGAGCCCGGCTCCAGCGCCCGGCGCCCGCCCGGGGTCGGCGGCGCGGCTCCCACCCGGCCCGGAGCCCTGCTGGGTCCTAGTGCGCGCCGCCGCCCGCCGGCCCCGCGGCCCGCTCTGCAGCCTGCACGTACCGCGGGCGGCTCGGGAGCCCGGGGAAAGCCCGAGCGGGGGTGGGGGGAGAAACCGAGAACCCGACGTCCCCCTTTGCAAAAGCAGTCGCGGTGGATGCGGGGCACCGGAGCCCGGTGTCAGATCCCGGTGGAAGATGTTAAAAGAAAGACCTTGGTGACCACTGAACTCGCAGAGGTCAGTGTCTGCAGCCCCGGGAAGGCGCAGGGCTGCGACTGGGGCGTGGAGGTTTGTCCTGCGCGTCGTGGTACTGGGCCGCGCGGAAGGTGAGACATAAAGACCGGCTTCAGAAAAGACCACGAAAGAAGGAAAAGTTGAAAATTCGTGTGCCTGAAACCACGGAAGCGTGTTTTAAATAGCTTTGCAATATTTCTCCCCTGTTAACAGGTCCTTTTGCCTTATGCCTTCTCTTACTTTATAATATGCTGTGTTAAATAACAAAGCCCCATATGGCTAAGCACGTAGTCATTTGATTTTCAAAAGACCTCGGCAATTGCATCAAAATATGCACTCATGTATCTCCTAAGACATCAACAACAGAGAATTAATGGTGGCATATGGTGTGCCTCATAGAGAAAACTTAATTACAAATTAAATGCGAAAATTCACAAATTCCGTAAACTGAAAGTAAATTATGAGCCTAGATTGATACACGAATCACCTCGTGTACAATTAGGGAGACTGTAACTTCTAGGTTTCTCTTTCACAACTGGAGAAAGCGTGTTTGTCACAGGTCAAATTCCCCTGCTTCTCCCCTGAAACAGATTTCGCCCACCTGGAAATCAGCTTGTCATCCCCCAACTGCTCATATGAGGGGACAGTTCTATTAACCCTTGATTCAAAATAATAGTGTTTTAATTTGGAAAACCTATTTGGAAAACTTGGGACTGAAGGTTTTCTTTTAGTGTTGGATAGCACCAAGTCTGAAGGTCACAATTCTGTCAAGCTGCAAGTAGCAATGGTGCTGTGGTTTACACCAAAAAGAAAATCAAATGTGTGCTTTCTGCATTCTATTTTTGGAGCAGGAGAAGTCCCTTTGAAAAATACTCTGGCTCTCACCCTTTCCAATTATAGCTAAATAAATGTAATGGAAGATTTTTAGTATTAATTAAACATCAAAGGCACTTTGTCTGCTGCCTTACCTTGTAATATTTTACACTTGTCAATCTTCAAAGTACTTGAAACGTACATCTCATGTGATCTTTACCACACCTCAGCAAGAAAACATCTTACAAACCCCAGTTTTCAAATGAGAAAATGGAGGTCCTGATGGGTGGAGAGTTGTGTTCAAATCCCACCGCTTTGCAGCAGAGCGGCCTGGGTCCCCAGCACCTCCAACAAGCCCTGCTTTTCCAAGTACACTGTGTGGCCCCCTAACTATTTCTCTGTAAGCACTGTGAAGAATGAGAGAGTCAAAACAAAGCCACAGGTAGGTTTCTGTAGCCCTCCTTTCTTATCTGTAGCAGAACAGAGATTTACACATGGAAAAATAAGGCCAGTTGAGAATATTTTAGTCTCTGCTAAGCTTGGAAGTCAACCTGCGGGTCCTGCCCTGGTTGGATTTCTGTCCTGGGCTCCCAGTGGACCTTGGCAGATGGAAAGATACAAACTACAACTGAGCAGTGCGGCAGTCACCCACTCATCCTTCTGTCCTGTCTCAGAGCCTAAGAACGGGCTCCTTGTACAGAGCGTTGAGTGGAAACTGGTTATCCAGGTGCCCACCCTGTAGGGTTTCACAAACCCTGGAAAATTCAAGCGGTGGTAGGTTAGGTGTGGTGGCATACACCTGTAAACCCAACACTCAGGATGCTGAGGTGGGAGGATCACCATGAGTTTGAGACCAGTCTGGGCTACATAAGAGAGTTCAAGGCCAGCCTGAACTGTATAGTGAGATTCTGTCTTAAAAAAAAAAAAAAAAAAAAAAAATTCAAGGAGCAAAGATAGAAGGTGATCTTTTAGTGATATCCAGAGGGTCCCAGACCATACCTGGTGACACCTAGGGTCACTTCTCAACCCTCCTGCAACCCTGGGAAAGTCAGCAACCAGTTCTGTTTGTGGCAATTCACTTCCTCCTCCCCTCTACCAAAAGGAAATGTAACTTTTCTTATGAGGTGTCCCAACACATCTGCATACCAGCCAGGTGAAGGGCTGGGTGACATTTCACTGAAAGGAAAGCAACATTTTTCTCTGAAAAGTGATTCATTCCTTTCCTTGTGCAGTTCATGAGGATGGGGCTAGACATGGCAGGGTCAGGGAAAAGTGTGTATAACCTGCCCAGGGAACTACTTGGAAGGATTCATGCAAAACTTACTTGATGAATTTACTTGATCCCTTTGTTGAAAACTGGCCTAATTGCTTTATAATTATACCATCCGCGTGGCCTTCAAATGTTGCAAATGCTGGACTGAAAGTAATCTCAGCACCAATAGGAGGTGATGAGATGCTGAAAAGAAACTACTGGTGAGCAATTCCTCAAAGCTGGAGCACACTAGCAGAGGGACTGGCTGGCAGAAGCTGGCATTCATTCATTTCTCCATTCATTCATCCATTTGTGCATCAAAAATCAAGCAAAGGAACTGTTCTGGATTCTGGATATAAAAAATAATGCCCCTCGCCAAGCACTCCTTGTTCTATGGAGCAAAACCATCACAGGATAGCGGTGTGACTGCTGCAGCAAAATCATGTCACCAGTGCCCTATGTTCAATGCCAACTGTCCCAGGCTTGGGCCAGTCGTCTTCTGAGTCATTCTCAGCCCTGCCCTTTGCCTTGTATTGCTCCCCACTGCCTCCTGTAGACCAAGTTTCACAGACCCCTTGGTCAGGTGGCCGGTGCCCTAGTGCCGCTAAGGAGGGGTACTGGGAGAAAAGTGGGGAGGAGGGACTGGTCGGAGAAACTTTTCACCTCTCTTTTGCCTCTGACAGCATTGCTGGCCCGGGTTGCATCTGGCTGAGTCTTCTACTGGGTGACCCCAGTCCCTGGCTTGGGTGACACTGCCGGTTCCTGTGAGCTCACCAGCTTGGGGCTGTCCGTGTTTTCTGCTGCAGTCAGTCTCTGGTTAACTTTCCGGAGATGAATACGAGAGTGAGGAGAAGAAGGTTCCCCCTGGAGGGGCACCCTGGCGTGGAGGGATGAGAAAGTGAGGTGTCAGAGTGCTGGATATGGAGCAAGAGCAGTGTGGCTGAAACAAAGACATCAAACGAGGTGCCATTTGGACCCTGCTGGGGGTGTGGGAAGGGGCTCCCCTGCATTCATCAGGCTTTGACCTTGATCATGATTCCCACATGACAAACCTCTTTATCTGCCTTAAGCCTTTGTCACATGCCCCTTCCCTAATGTCTCTGGGTCCTCCTCATCCTGTGCTATTTTTCTTTCGAGCTCTGCCTTTACTACCTTTTGACACAGTACTATTTCATGGATGATTTTCATTACTCACTGTCTATTCCATTCTCACCAGTAGACCCACAAGGGCTAGGAATCTTTGCTTTATTCAAAATATAAACCACCCAGAAAGACGCACCAAAACAATGCCTGACCAAATATGTGACCACCCTGTGGCCCAGGACGGTGGACATAAAATTAACCTCATATTGTCGGAAAGAACTCTGAGGAGTTTTGCAAGGATGATTTCAGTCTGTCATGATTTAGATGACAGAGGACAGGGTGACTTACAGGAGGTTGTCAGCACACGAACTCAGATGCAGACCTGCAGGAGTGCATGGTCAGTGTCTCCAGAGGACCCCCCAGAGGCCCAGGGGCAAGAGGCAATGCCGCATTTCACCAAGACACAGACAGACCTGACTGTAGATGAGCTGTTGGGAGTGTCAAGTCCAGGGAACAAACTGGATGAGCACGGTGGGTGCTGGCCACCCTGGGGACAGCAGTATCTCCGGTATCTTAGGCTGTTCATTCAGAGCAGATACAAATGTGGGTGACACCCTGGCTCTCATTTTGGGGATTTATCTACCCACTTATTGGTGCTGGTGTCAAGACAGAGCAGGCATCTTATAGTGTGGCCATAGGTTTGGCCCCGGGGCAGGCATCTGTCCCCATGTTGGCAGTTAGAGGCCTTCGGAATTAATTCCCTGGCAAGCAGGGCAAGCGAGCCTCCTTCCGATTTGGTCACCAAATTATCGGGTGTTGTTGGCCACCACGGCCTCAGTTTATGGGCTCAGGAGATGGATAACAACCCAGCTATTACCCAAGCAGGAGGTTAAAACATAATGAAAACCTAATGTAAACTTTGGATTATCCAAACAAACCTTTCCATCTCCATCATCATAAACAATTTAGAGTAGGCTGTATATATAGCTATCGTTTATATACACAGAGGTGCCCAGAGAACCTCGCCATGCCGGAGAGGACCCCTCAACACTCTAACTTTCTCTGTCTAGGTAGGATCAGGTTATACTGAAAGAAAAATCTTGCACTTGCTTCTTTTGTGGGCTTTGAGTTGCAATGAAATACCAGACTCCTTTACCCTGTGAAGTCACAAGCCTTCACATTCTCTTGAAACTGACAGCCGCACCCTTTTACTGCCACACGCTGAAGGGACAGGAAGGCACAGGTGCCTGACTTGGATGTCATTAGTGTTACCCACCATTTCATAAGAGAGTCACTGCCTCCCACAGGTGACAGTAAACCGCTCCTATGTATCCACAGTTGCCGAAAGGAATGAACAAGACTTGCTGGGATTCAGTCGTATCTGTGATGTTTATCCCTTCATTGACAAAAATCCAGGAATTTGCAGAGGCTCCTGCTTGACAGCAGTGGGACCTGCTGGGTGGGACTTCACTCCTTACGCTGTAGGGCCACTCAGGGAACTAGCCACAGTTTGCGTCCTCAGACCCGCTCCCCAGCTCCAGCTCAGGCCCTGAAGGAGTTATTTATCCTGAGTGGAGCTGCGATGTAGGCCTTGAGAGGGAAGCGTGGGGCGGGAAGCTGCCAAAACAGTCCGATCTGGCGCCCGGCCAGCCAGCTGGCTGCGAGCAGAGGCCTCTCCCGGCCTCTCCAGACCCCCCTTTGTCTCCCTTTTTCAGCTGTCTCGCCTCAGGTAATCAGCCACACTCTGCTGTTTCCTAGCTCTTTTTATTCCCGCATTTCAGATCACTTTACATGCGTTAATTAAGCCTTAAAACACTCAGGAAAGAAAAGCCAAAGGCGAGTGGGGATGTTTGCACTGTGTTCCTCCCTGGTGCTCTGGCTGGAGACCAGGCCAGCCGTTGGCATGATCACCCCAGAAAGGAGGGAAAAGCAGAGGCCGATGGAGATGGGGGAACTTATTATAGGAGCAGGCGTGGTGTCCAGCTTTGAGACTTTGTCCACACATCACAGAAATTCCCATTTCATTGAAAGTCACATGTCATTGTTACCGCACAATTTCCCTCCTTGACTGATCTGAAGACCTTTGGAAAGTAGGTCCTGGGCAAGCACCTTGCTGATGGGGAGAGGCCCTATCTGTTTCACACCTCTGATAAATGCTTTTGATCTGTGCTAGGATGGCCACAGCAGAGTGGCCTTAGTCCAAATCCTGGCTCTGCCCCTTCCCGGTGCAGCTGTCTTACAAACATTGCTTGGCATCCAAAGTCCCACTCTCATCTGTAAAGTAGGCACGAGAGTACACTCTAAGCCTACACCCCTTGATTTCTGGGGAGGATGAAAACGATCATGCTTGCAAAATACTTAGCCCTGAGTTTACATAGGAAGTGCTCTTAGATGTCGCGAGCCATCTCTGTATCTAGTCCTAGTCATGCTAGGACTCATGCTGTAGTTCTCCTACAGATGTGTGGGACCTTGTAGCTCCAACTGATGTTGACATCCCTCATTGACAAGAAACAGTAGGAAGTCCAAATAAAGCCAGTACTTTAGTTAATTGTACCAGTGCTACTTCCCTAGTTTGGATTAATGTGTGCTGGCTATTTAAGCGATTAACATACAGGAAGTTGGGTGAGTGGAATAATAATCATCTTACTAAAAGGCATCCAAATCAGTAATAGCTACACAGTGAGTCTAATACTCCACCAATATTTTTAGTATACTGTATTAAAGTACCTCCATAGCATCCAAAAATAAATGAATGCCAACTGTTTTGTTACCAAAATAAGTGGCAATTTATGTTATCTCTAGCCGTTATCAGCATCAAGAAAAAAATCACTGAGTTTCTAGAGTCTGCGAGGTACCATACTGAACATTAAAATAGCAAATGCTACCACTGGGAGAAAACCATTGCCTGTGTGGAAGTCATTTTAAGGCAGCTGTTTGGAGGTAAGATATTTGATAACCTTACCATTTAATCCCCTGGTGTTTTCCTTATTTCACAGAAAATGGATGACTTGCCAGCCAATCCGCTCCGAGCTTTCCCTTTTGGTGATGAGTGACCAGGAAGAACAATCCTGTCAAATAACACCATAGATTATACCACTTGTCCCCCTGAATACAGGTTTTGAGATGTTCATCTTAAAATGCTGAGGATGTCTCTTTCCTCTCTAACTCAATAGAGACCAGAAGGTTTAAATGCTTTTATTTCTTTGTTTTTGTCGACCGTGCAAATTATGATGTGTTCATAATTTGCAGAAGGAGATTTTCACGGAGAGGCCTGTGGGCTTTGTTAAGAGTTTTGACATACAGCTCATCAAAGAATATGAATGCAGTGGGTTCAGCAAAAGAGCCGCAGTGTGAAAACACGAAGACTCTATGCATCGCATCGAGTCGCTCAGCTCTGCAGGCGATTAGTAACTCCAAGGCGTCGCTCCTGAATATGCGCTGGCAAAGCATTTCTAATCAAATTCTGGTTGGCACTTACTGCCTACAGGACATTATACTGGGTCTGGCCCATAAAGAAAGTTAAAACATAGTCCCCACTCTCAAGTGTGAGAATGATATTTGTCAGTTTTTGGTTGCCCAAGGTGTGACCCTTTTCCTGTGACTGGGGAATCCCCAACCTCAGAAGACAAAACCACCTCCCACTAAAGACTGGAAATGTTAGTAACCGCCTTCCCAGTCTCTCTCGAAGTTGCTGGAAGATATACAATCAAAGTGGCCCCCCACCCCCCAGCAGCTGAACAGGCCAAATCTAGCACCCACAGGAGCTGCAGGAGCTCTCTGGCCACGGACAGCATCATTGGTATTCACAGCAAATTTCGTCTCAGGAACCCTTTCTGCACGGGTGAAATGGACATTGTTGTCTTTACAGGCAGGGGTGGAGTCTTTTCTATGACATTAAAAAATCTAACACTTCAAAGATTTGGCCAAAAGAAAAATAATAACAAAAAAGAAAACTTCCGTTGTTATAGGGGAAACCATAATTTTTGCTATTTTTTGCTTAAATAGAGAAGAAACAGTTTGAATATTTAGTTCATCTTTATTCAGCCTCTCACTTTGTCATGTAGAAAGCCCATTGTGGTGAATACTTGTAATTTACCCATTGACTTTTCCTGATGACATTGAACTTTACAATGAGAAACTTTTAGTGTGCAATGGATGATCTTATTTCAATGAGGAAAGAAGCAATTTCTTAAAACACTGAGAAAACGTGCACTTCCAGTAATAAAAGCCAGGAATGCAGGTTCTTCATATTCTTCTCCCAGTCAAACATGAGAATGGAATAATCTCTTACAAAACAAGGAGGCAAAGATATCATGAACACTTTCAGTGGTACAACTTTGAGCAGCCATGAAAACAAGCCCAGAGCTCTAAATAAAAGCAGAGTGGGTTTAAGAAAAAGTGGAGCAGAGGGCATGAAGAAGGCTTTCTCCATTTCACTGTGAATTCCTTCGCATTTAGTTGTTCAAAGATGGTGGTCGGGGTGGGGGCGGGGAAGGGGGCTTCTGCACTCTGCTGCAGACACTGGGCCCCATGCTCCGCCTTCTTCTCCCCCTTGTCTTTGTCAATCTGGCTTCCACTGAAATCCCAATCACTAATGCACTCCTGAATCCCCAGTGGTCTCATTGACCCAGCTGGGCTGTGCCACACCACTAGTTTCATTTTCTTAAAACTCTTGGCTTCAGTGAGCTCCACTTTGTTCTGGTTTCTCTTCTTCCTTTAGGGCCAGTCTCTTTCCATTTCTCTCCGGGGCTCCTCCTTCCAGACCCACCACCTTGCATTGGGGTGCTCTCCTTGGCTTCCCTCTCTCATCATTCCTGTGGCCACATCCATTTCCATGCCTTCCAGTGATGGCCAGTGACCTATACTCAGTATCTGGGTCCCCTTGAATTCTAGTTCTCTTCTGCTACTACATTCATGGTCCCCTCTACCTGGCTATTTTGCTGTCATCTCAAATTCAAATCTAATATGTTCCCATCTGAATTATTTGTCACTCTACTCCAAACATCCTATAGGCCTATACTCACTGACAGGCTGGAAACTTTGCAAGTATCCTCAACATACTCCTTTCTCCTCCTCCATGTTCATTCGCCAAATTCTATAAATTCTGCTTCAGAAATTGTTCTTAAGCTTGGCCCCTCCTCTCCATCCCCAGAGCTCCCACCTCAGCAAAGCCCCCTTTCATCTCTTGATTATGACCACGGTCCCCTGCATACACCCCATGCAACGTCCCAGTTATCCTTGTGCCAGATGAGACAAGCTGCTTGGGCAGCCAAGGGAGGAGAGTTCAATCAGATCTGGGGGGTCCAAGCAGATGGGAGCCAGTGAAAGAAAAAAGGTTTCCCAGGGGGTCAGGACCCTGGAAAGTTCTGTGGCTTGGTGAAAGGTATGGTTAGGGGATCTCAGTAAATCCTGCCCCTAAGAGTAGCCAAACCTATTCCTTACCATTCTGAGGGTTTGCACACGGCTGCCTGCCTCAGCTGGCTTCCTACTTCCAGGGTGGCTGTCCATACCATATAATTAGCAGACCCCAAATTTCCCCTGCTTCCCAGTCCCCAGTCTTCAGTGACTACTCATTATTCACAGAATCCACAGAAGACAGCTTATGTCCCCCACCATACACTTCAAGCCTCATAATTGCTCACACAGCCCCTGCACTTCAGTCTGTCTCCACTCATTGGTGTAAATTAACCTTAACATTGACCTTAATTTTCCAATCTCTGAAATTTTGCCTACATCTTTTCTCTTCCTCCCCTCTGTCCTATAAAAAAAAAAATTCTTCAGACCTGCTTCTTTAGGTTATGCCTGATTATTCATTTGTTCGACTAGCATTTATTGAGAGCCAATTAAGGGTCAAGTCCTTTCTAACAAAAACTAACTCTGTCCCTTTGAGGTGTATCTAACCCCCTGGGAAGGATGGAAAAGGAAGAGGAATCTGCCTAACATTCCACAATGGTGCTACCTTGCCATCTCTTGGGAGTGTCTTCCAGGGACTGTCTCCAATCTCATCACTATAGAGGTTTGTTCAGATCGCCTTCTGTAGGAATCATGTCCTCTCTTCTGAACTCCAAGTGCATGGTTCTCCACTTTATTGTGCCAAGATTCATCTGAAGGTTTTTTTTTTTCTTCCTTCTCTGAAAGTTCCCAAGATCTCTTCCAGAGATTCTGATGTGGTCACTCTGGTGTTGGGCCTGGGAATGAACATTTTCAATAAATGTCAGCGGTCTAATATAGATGGAATCTTTGGTCATCCTTAGAAAAACATTACTAAAGTGCTTTTATTATTGCAACTCACATGACACACTTCCCTACAGTCTATAGGCTTTATATGGTTTAGTAAATAACAGCTCCTTAAAAGTAAGGTGTTTTTCTTATAAACCTTGATATTCACTCACAACGTAAGAAGAGTATGCAATTGTGTATCTTTTGTACCTTGATACGTCTTGAACAATTTAGCAAACTCAGTTTTTGTTTACATTTTTAATAACTATGCACTGCATTCTCAATACCTTGAGATTAAAAAAAGAAAAAGTTTGGTCTTAGAATGTGTTGCTTCTGAGAGGCAAAGAACTATTACCAACTTGGTGGGGTGGGCATGGGTGTTTCTGCCATATTCCTGAGGTCCAAGCCCCTCACATGAGGACAACGGAGGCAGTATGCTTGTTGTATAGGACATCTCAGGGGTGCTAGAGCTGCACCAATGTGATGCTAAGTCCATGTTTCGGTAAGGTGCCACTTGGTACTGGAGGGTGGTGTCCTTTAAAGCCTGTCTGATCTCCTGCAGCACAATTATGCCAAAGCATTTTGTCAAACAGATGTTTTCAATGACCTTCCATGGACTTGTGGAGAGAAACCCAAGAAGCCCAGGACTCCCTGGCCCAGCGGAAGTTGGCCTTCCCTTGCTTGTAGCCTCAGCAAGGCAGTGCACCTGACCACAGCTGCCTGGGAAAGCTGGGGAACTGGGGAAGTCTTGGAATTCAGTTGTTCTACTGACAGGTGAGTTCTGACCAAGTGGGCATGGCTCTGCCCTTTCTATGCCCAGCCTAGATCCCTTTCTAGGTAAACATGACTTCTGTGATGTCACATGCCCTGGCCACTGGTGGGTGTAAACTCCACAGTTATACTTCCTGGACCACCCACATCAGATGCATCTCAGACAATGAACCTAAGTCCTATTTGGGTTCGAGTATTACTAGAAGGGAAATAAAAGAGGACTATTAAGCCAGGCTTACCACTGCATTCTTTTTTTCATGTTTTTCTGTTCTCAGCAGAGGTCTATTTATTTATTTATTTTGTCCTGAAGGGCGCTTCTACTGTCACTCTCCTTAACAGCTAAAACCATCACCACCTCCTGTGTGGCATTAGCCCTGGTCCAATCTTTACATTCTAAAGAGTGCTCTAGTCTGCTAGTCTAGGCCAAGTCCAAAACTTGGGCAAGAAAAAATTCAATGATCTACTTTTGAAAAGAGTTTTTTTGTAGCTCAGTGTCCAACAGGATGCAGCCTAGTAGCTAAAGCAGGACAGGGCAGGCCGGAAAGCATCAGGACTCAGAGTCAAGCTTACAGCTGGCCCTACAACTGGATCAAGATGGAGCCAAACCAGCCACAGGCGCTGGGATGACTGCGGCAGGTGCCTGCTCTCCTGTGACCTTGTCTGTCCTCGGGTGTAGACCATGTGAAACTACAGGGACCAGAGACATAGAGAATTAAGATTGTACACTGATGGATAAAGGGGCCCCAGCCTCTGGGCTGTGTTAGTAGATAATTCAGCAAGCATACAGTTATCATGTGTCAGACATGTGAGTCAAGGAATATTCTATGGCTTTCAAGCAAGACTAGTTTTGATATTTGAACACAAATAGAAGGAAGAGGGACATATGCAGAGGCTGAAGTTTTAAGACAAGCTTCAGGAATCACTCCTATGATCTTTTTAGGATTCAGAGGAGCAAACAATGCCCTAACGTGGTGGTACAGAGCGGGTAAGCTAGGCAACCCAGGGCACTGTTCTGGGTCCACAGGTCAACCACGGCTTTAAACAGTGGAACATTTCTTTATGAATGGCCGCCTTCTTCATTGTCACCCATCCTGGATCACACTGTCTACAATTGGAATCGGTAGCCATATGTTACCTTTTCAGAAAACCTGCTAAGCAAAATAGGGAAATTGGACTAGAAAAAATTATGTTTCCTTGCTATAGAAATTTAGTGGAAGAACTTTGGTTTAGAAATCATCTACCTAGTCTGTCCCGCTAATGTAAGACAGCACTGAACAGAGTCTATTATTTTAATTTTTAGGAATGAATTCCAATGGCAAGTCTACTGACATTGTTGAGAAAAGTTAAAAAAATGAAACATCCATCATTTCTTGGTGGTTATGTAGGAAAACCTCCTTTGTGTTTTTTATTGACAGCAAGTCACATAGGCTACCTCCTGTGGTAGGATTTATTTTTGTTAACATCAAGATAGAGATGTTCACTTGTTTGAATGGGTGTGCTCTAACATTGCTCTAAAAATTATGGCTAGGCCATCATATTAGGGTCCATATCACCAGGAAAGCCAACTTCCACTCCTGTTGACTGAACCTTGTGGTCCCAAGGCCATGGGCTGAGGAAGGTAAGCCTGTCTACCTTCCCACTTTCTCCGTCTGCTTGCTATACTTTTTAGAAGTCACATGCTCCCCTGATCTTGTCTTTACCCAGTGGCAATAGAGGATTTCTAGTTATCCCTTACTACATCTTTGCAATTCCACATATGAGTTATTTACTTCCTATTTCCTATAAAATAATTGTTTGTGCCACAGAACTCTTAGATTTTTGCCCCCCTCTGTTTCTCAGGGGATTAGTATTTTAGTAAGAGCTGAATAATAAAACTAGATTGTAAAAGCCTGTCAAAAGCGTAGCGGTGCGTGTCTTACTTCATATAATTGTCTAGGAATGATTAGGATTGCACTGTGTTGTTGTTGTTATTGTTGTTCCAAAAAGAAAAAAAGCAATTTTTCTCTGCCAGGGCTCAAGGATGGGTGTCAAGAAGAAATGACCTGTGTTGCCTTATAAAATGCAAATTCAAATTTTCTAGATAAAAAGGAAAATGTGGAGCAAAGTGAGATAGAGAATTAATGAGAAGACCACCAGGTCTACTTCGGATGTTCCTTAACCTGTTGTGGCTCTCAGTCTGTTCTGAGAATTTGAAGCGTGCAAACACACACACACACACACACACACACACACACACACACAAAGTATGGCAACTATTTCTGGGGAATCATGAACTCTGTGGCCCTCAAGTTAAAAAATTCTTGTGGGCTTGTCAAAATATTTTCTTCTCCCTGGCTCAAATTTACAATAGAAGTTGGCATAAATGTATAAAATTTAGATTCCAATCAGGCAGCAAATATAAAAATATGTTCTGTGTATTGTTAGGTACAAAAAAAATCAGAAAAATTTTAAGAGTTAACCTCTGCCCTCCAAGGCTTTGAAGAAGTCTACACACATTCACATAAGGAAAGTTTAAACATGACTGTGTAGCCATCAGTGTTAAAATTTGTGGTATAGATGAAGCATGCAGCAGGCTTTTAGGAGAGGTGAGTTGATAAATTTCCTAGAGAAAAAAGGGTTTCAGTTGGGCTTGAAAGTATCTGTAGAGTTAGATCAATAAAAGGGAGACAATCTGGTTAATATCATCATTGGTTCTTGCAGCTGAATGACATTTATTTCATCCAATGCACATCAAATACTTGAGATCCTTTCTGTTTCAGCTCTGTTTTGGTGATTGGAATAAGGTATCTGTCCTAACATTTCAATGGGGGAAAGACAACAAAAAATTAAAAGCAAGAAAATTAGCAGATAGCCATGAGTGCTCTGCTAGTAATTAAAATAGACTGATTAAAAAAGAGCTACTTGGCTGCTTTACATTGAATGACTGGAAAGGCTTCTTTTGTAGAGGATGACTCCTAGACATCCTGAATGACAAGCAGGAAACAGTCATGGGATTATGGGAAAACAGTTGAGGCAGGAAGCAGAGCAAGTGCCAGGACCCATCAGGAGAAGGAGGTTGGTATGTGAAAGGTAGGGAAAGCAGGTCAGAGACACTGGAGCCAAGAAGGTGAGTGGGAAAGAAATGAGGCAAGAGACTATGGGGACGAAGACAGGAGTCAGATTAGTTAGGGCTTTATAAGTCAGAGTAAGGATTTCAGACTTAGTCTAAATATGACAAATGCTCCTGAAGCATTTTAAATGGAAGAGGTACAGAGTCCAGTTTATATTTTTGAAACACCTTTTTAGTTTTTATGTAAATGATAGCTTGCAGAGGACAAGACTGGAAGCTGCCAGCCAAGGTAGGTGCTAACTGAAATGGACCAGGGGCGGATGGAGCAGTGGGCTTGGATGGGGCAGTGAGAGTGGGGATGATCCTGACCGGCAAGTCTCAAGATAGCTTTTGTTGGTACAGCTAATAGGACTTGCCAGGATCTGGATGTTAACGAGGAAGAAAAGAAACAAATCAATAATAATCCCTAGATTTCTGGCTGAGGCAATAAGGTAGCTGGCAAAACCATCTCACTAAACCGGAAAAACTAAGGTAAGCTAGTTTGGGGTCAGTGGAGTGGACTGAGAATGCTGCTTTAGCCCATGTTTAATTAGAGATGTTTATTCAACAGCCAAGTAGATATATCAAACAGATCATTTGGTACACACACTTGGCATTCTGGAGAGAAATTAGGCTATATACAGATTTGGAAATCGTTGCTATTTGGGCGTTATTAGAAGTTTGGGGACTAACGTTGCTGTATTTCCTGGCCAAGTCAAGTACACAGAAACGTGACAGCCTCGTACTGGAAGGGACATCACAGAGCCTCTAGTCCAGTCTTTTTGTCTGATAAGTAGGGAAACTGAGACCCAGAGAAAGCAAATGCTTTCTTTACAGTCATATAGTCTATCAGCCTCTAGGGTTTCCTTGCTTGGTTCGGTACATTTTCATTTACCTTCTGCTTCTAAAATAGGACAACTTAGCTTCAAAGTTATGATAAATATTTGTTGAAAGAGATAATTACACTCTGTGCAGCATTGGATTTTAAATGATCAAATATTTAGGAAAAATAGAAGCTGCAAATATATTGCTTAAAATATTTCACAATCAATTTGAATTCAAATAAAGGAAGCAGCTTCATCGGCAGACTGGTTGGCTGAGTGAAAAATGAATTAGCAGAAACATTTTTATGCAGAATTTAATGCAGCTGATGCATCCTTCTTTTTAAAATAATGCTTTAAATTAAAAGACCAATCATTTCTTCATCATTTAGAAGAAAAAAAACCCCATAAAATTCCATTTACTGAGTTGTTAAATAGAGCAGTAAAATTCCTTAAACCTGGAGTTTACACACACACACACACACACACACACACACACACACAGGTTTTATTAGGTAAATGCAAATGTGTGTGCTGTTGCTAAAGCAAAGTGAGACAGAAGGGAGCTGGGAGAGTTCCAGGGACGCCCCTGTGTGTTTAGTGTCAGCACACAGAAAGTACAAGAGGCAAAGGTTGAAACTGATATGAAGACTGATGTGAAATGTATCAGAAAAGAGCTAACCTAGGCACTGCAGATAAAATAATGTGGCAATAACCAATCAATAATTCCTTTTATAGAACTACTGCCAACCTGTTTATGAAACTCTTGATAGCAGTATGAGATAGGCTACATATCATATTCCAGATGTTACTCCACCTGTGAGTTTTCTGAAAAAAGGAGCAACAGCTGTGTCTTTTCTCAGGGCCTGTGTCCAGTAAACTCTCTGCTATAACACCATAGATAAACTATACGCATCATTTAACCTCTTTGAGCTTCAGTGTCCCAATTAGTAAAATGAAGCAGGTGATCATTTGCGAATCTCTGGAGTCTTCAAAATTATAATTCAGATTTGCCAAAGCCAAAATCAATAATAAGAAGACAATATATTGTAAGATAATGTGAGATGGATTTGTGCTCTATTCGGCAGAGCTGTGACCAGCTACCCAGAACTCCTTACAAGGACTCTGACCTCCTTTCTTTTTTTCTTTTTCCTAAGAGTAGGAAAATTTATTGGGAAATAGGAGCAGGAAATAAAAATGGGGAATAAAAGTAGCCCCTAAGAGAGGAGAGGGTGTGAGCAGGTTGCCAATGAGCCCACTTCTCTGAGAATGTTTTATAGAGTAAAGTTTTATAGAAGTGGGTACACTGTGAGTCAAATTGTAATCAGCCAGTAAGATTACAAATATAGCTGCTTAGCTAATGTCGATCCAATAGTAGCAAGGGCATGTGGGTTACCTTAGTGGATAATCTATAGTTACAGTCTTATCTTTTAGTTTTAGTCTTAGTCTTAGTCTAAGTTTTAGTCTCAGTCTTAGTCTTAATCTTAGTCTCAGTCTTAGTCTTAATAGTTTTAGTCTTAGTTGTTGTAGTCTTAGCGCATGGGAGAGGATGGCTCACCCCTAATAAGATAGTGATTTATGTATATGAGAAATCTCAATGACCTCCTTTCTCTCTGCCCTGAATTAAAAACTACCTTTTCTTTGGTAGCTTATTGAATCCTTATAGTAGTCAATAATAAATATCATTTTATTACTAAAGTCATATCTTTTATTCACCACATATAAATTTATTTTCCAAACATGATCACCAATGAAATCTCCAATACAAGTATAGATGGTTGATTTATATTTCCTAATCTACCTGCTGAGCCCAAATTAGCTGTCTCCCAATTTAGTGAGTTGACTTCATTATCTGCCTAGTTGCTTCAGTCAGAAATCTAGTAGTCATTCTTGATTTTTCTCTATTTCCCCATCTGTGTCCAGCTGTTCGTTAAGTCCAATTTGCTGTACCACCAAAAAAAAAAAAAAAATACAGAAAACTGGCCTAATGTGAATATTTGATTTAATCTTAGGTCAGTAGATAAAGAGCACTTGTGGAAACCAGAGGTTGTAGCCTTCTAGTGAAGAGAACTTTCTCTCATGTTGGCTTAAAACCAGTCTTGGAGGTCTTTGTAAAGGCAGAAGCCTCACTACTGAATACCAATAGTGCATGGAAAAGAAGTGTTCCACTTGCTGGTTGCCCATGAAGACCAAGGCCTCTTTTCCACATCTTCCTCAGTTCGGTGAATTCTCTCTACTTGGGGAAACACTCACACCAGCCCCGATTTCCTCCTCTTGCTGTTAAATGTTGGCCCAATTTGATGCCAACTCAAGTCTGACACGTGTTATTGTGGGGAGCATCCACATTTTCTAAGATTTTGTTAGTGACAAAGTAGGAAATAGTCCTAATATAACAATCACAGTTAACTTTCCTATTGTATCGCTAGCGATCAACCCAGGGCCCGATGTGCAGTAGGCGTAATCTTGGTTGAAAACTGAGCCAATGAATGAACAGCACACATCCTTAGAATCCAATGAGGAACGCCATGTGATCTGAAGGTGAGAGGAGAGCATTTGCAGTTCGTTGCAATCTTTCCCCAACCAGCTAGTACCCTGTCAGTCCAAGAGGCGGGTTCCAGGAAGCCCTCTTCCTTCCCTTAGCACCCTTTAGAAGTGGTCGCATAGCTTCCCCTCTGATCCCACCATTCCATCTCAGCTTCCGCACCACCCTGCTTTGGATTTTCCTGTTTCCACTCATAACTTCAGATCTGGTACTCTATAGACTGGAGGATTCCAGAATCCACCTTTATCTATGCAGGTGCTTTATGAACATTATCTCTTTAATTATCTTCTCCATTTTGTAAGTAAAGAAAATTAGACTCAGAGACGTTAGGTCCCACAGGAAGTAGAAAGGACTAAGAAGAAAAAAGAACGTTTTTACTGCAAAGCTCACCCTTTTTCCATTTCACCACACCACTTTCATTATATGGAAGCCTCTTAGACAATATTCCCACCTCCTCTTCAGTAGAAAATATCAAACGTGAAATAACATAGATGGCTCAGAGATGTAATTAGGAAAAATGATTTCCAGGATCATGGAGATTATGATTACAGCAGGATTAATTGACCAGATACAAAATAATCCCTCATTGCCATAATTTTTGAATTCTCACATCTAATTCTTTTTCTGTTATTTTCTTAAATTGCTAATCATCTTGTCAATTTCTGGAAGCCTCTTGATCTCCTTTGAATTAGTTCTTTTTACTCTTTGGTGGGCTCAAAAATCCAGCTCACCAGATTTATTAGGATTGTGTATAAAACGGAAGAAGACAGTTGCGGAACACCACAGTAGAGGAAGGGAATAAAGTCCATGACTTCAGCGAATGGCTCCCTGGCATTTATTTTAACTTCTCAGAGGTTTTTCTTTGAGCTGTGTTCTTTATGACTGAGATTATTGGAAAAATGACCTCTAGGTAGGTGAGTTATTGCTGCAAAAAATAAGTATTGTTTTCTTTAAAATATACAAGGACAGAGCTGAGATTGTGTTCTTTTTCCTTTGCAGAATGAAATCTTTGTTTAAAAATAAGTGACAAGAACCCAGACAATAAAAAAGGTAGAGCAAGATACTCTAGGAAAGATGACCTAAAGTGAATAGCATCATATGAATAGTTAAGTTGATAGGAAAATAAATGTTGTTTTGCTTACAACACCAAAAAGTCAATAAGCAGCAAATGAACTTCAGAGCAGCAGGGCCAATATTCATTTAGATGTCCTTTGTAATTAAAAAACAATGCCCAAGCCAAACAAAGCAACAGTAAACACCATGCTAGCAGGGTGACTGTGCAAGGAAACAAGGCAGTGCGTAGATTTGTAAAACTTATTCATACAGTATAAATAGACCATTAATGTGGAGGATGAGGAAGAGGTCCCTTCCTTCAGAATAGGTTCAATAATAGTAGTAGTAGTAATAGTAATAGCAGTAGTACTGGTAGCTGTCATCATTTTGTGGTACTAGGGATTAAACCCAAGGACCTTTGCACCCAGTTACATCTCCAGCTCATTTATTTATTTACTTTTTATTTATTTTGTAGTACTGGGGATTGAATACAAGACCATTGCACCGAGTTACACCCCCTGTCTATTTTTTTTATTTTTAAACAATGTCTGACTAAGTCAACTAAGTTTCCCAGGCTGGGCTCAAACTTGTGATCTCACTCCTTACCCTCCTCTGTGCTGGGACTGGATTACAAGTGAATGCCACCATGCCTAGTTCAAATAGGTCCCATTATTTCAAAATTCTGTAGTTTATTATAACAAATTTGGAAATGAAAAATGCTCAGATATTAAGAACACCAAAATGGGAAGAAAATAACTCAGTTGGAATTTGAAAATAGAAAATGTCTAAATATTTAGAACACCAAACTAGGAAGAAAACTCAAATCAGAATTTGAAAATGGAAAATGTCCAAATATTTAGAACACC
Organism: Dasyprocta punctata; assembly: GCA_004363535.1. Classification (NCBI taxonomy): domain Eukaryota; kingdom Metazoa; phylum Chordata; class Mammalia; order Rodentia; family Dasyproctidae; genus Dasyprocta; species Dasyprocta punctata. The sequence goes on from RJWM01001223.1 coordinate 100,438, forward strand.
AAAATGGTAAGAAAATTCCTAAATCTCAAATCTTTATACTCTTGATAATTTCATCAGTTAACACTCACTAGAGTAACAGTTTTAATAAAATATGAGTGATGGCAAAAACTGGCACTCCTCTGAAGAAACTGAAGCAAGACTCCTTTGCTTCATTCTTCCTCTTTTTATTCCATTCAGGTTACAACCCTATTAGCAGGTGCTATCTACATGGAGGGTATGTCTTCTGAAATCCAGTCAACCTCACCCAAAACTATGCTAACCCAGGCAGTTGGACATTTCTTACTCAAGTTGACACAACAGTTAGCTATCACAATAATTGCTTGTTAAAGATTTAATGCTGTTATTTTGTTTTAATGCTTCCCATTCTTCACCCACCTCATGTTGAATACGTTTTATTCACCTCTTCAGAGCTTAAGACCATTACCGGGTCTCTACAAATGACATTTTATTGAAAATTGTAAGCACCTTCTTATCTTCTAATCACTGTTTTGCACTCTCAACCCTAGTTTGTACACCAGCGATGTCAAGTAGGTTTTGTCTTCCACGCCAGTGCCTATCATACTGCCTTCCTAGACTGTTAGGTCTACAAAGCTTCTGAACTCACATTTGTGCTCAGCTCAGCAGGAAGAAGTGTAGTAAGCAACTGATGATGTCTGCCATGGGCAAGAGAGAGAAGAAAATAACCATGGCAAAAAATTACTATCCCCCTCCTGTATCCTTCCTGCAGTGAATCATGACAGGTCCGGTTTCTGCTAAGTTAATCTCTTTCTCCTCTTTCCCTCCCTCTTTTCCTCCTCTCCTCTCCCCTTTCCCTTCTTCCCTCCCCCCTCTTTCTCTCCCCCTGCTTCCTCTCTCCTTCCCTATCCCTTGTCACTGGGCTTTCTGTTTATTAAAAATATTGGCTACCTCTATCCATTGTGGAATATCCAAGTATGTTGCTTCTGAATTTGAAGAGTATTAAGGTATATGAAATTGTTTCTTGCCAATTTTGTGGGTGAATTATATAAATAGATGGTAATTATTTAATAGGTTTATGTCTAAATACAAACATATTTTCAATATGATCAACACACACACACATGCATACACACATATAATGTCCTAATGCAAATTTTCTCTATTTCTTAATCTAGCTCTTGCTATAGACAGAATCTCTACCTTCTGGATATGTTTAATTAAATCAAAGGGAGCACATTTTCAAACAGATTACACAGAACGATAAAAATGGACAACAGTATCAATCAGTATTTTACCAAAAAAATAGATATAACACAAGATACACAAATGTGTAAGAAAGTACAAGGTTGGTTTAGGATGGTCAGCCACAGAGTTGGATGGGGAAGTGTGCAGAGGGTGTCTGCACGCGGGGGACTGAAGGGTTCAGTCCAAGGTCTGGATTTCATGGCAGTGTCTCATGTAAATCCATCTCAGGAGGTCAGTGGGTCTGTGATGGAGGACTGAAGGGTCTATGATGGAGAACTGAAGGGTCTATGCCAGAAGACTAGAGGATCCAAGGCAGAAGCCAAAAAGTCTGTGCTGGAAGCCAAGAGATGATGAAGGCAAAGACTGGAGCTCCTCTAAAGACACAGAACCAACTCCATTTTTCCCTCATTTCCCCTTTGTACTGTCCAGTCAACAAGTCACTCTAGGGTGGGTCCTCTATGCCCTAGGGTGTAGAATTGCTGAGCTGATTTAGTTAGACTTATAAACTTCTCAAATTGACACAACCAGTCAACCATTACAATCCACCCCTTGTCAATTTGGCAACCAGACAAATTTCTTTAAATCAGTCTCCAGACGCAAAGACATGCTTATAATTATGCCTAACATGTTATAACTGTCCTGCATACAAATGAAAATGTATTAATTCCCTTCCCAGAATAGAAGTTAAGTTTTCTTTGGATGGTGCTTACTTTTATCATTTCATAACCTGAACATTATAACACAGGCTTAACAGTCCTTAAGAATCAGTATTAAGTCTATCAACATTATACTACATTAGGAACATATTAGGAGAGAAATAGTACAGTAACAATCCCCTTTTTTGTAGCTGATCATGGAGTCATAGTTGGTATTTAGAACTATTTTCTTCCACTGCCCATTTTGTATTCCCCTGGCCTTCAGCAAGTACCTCAGCAGGTCTTGGTTCTTTCCCTGGTGGAGTGACCCATACCTTCATTCCTATAGGCTCTGGACCATTTGTCATTCAGACTGAATTAGGTTATTTTGTAGTTTCCCATTGACTTTAATAACAGGGCATGGTAATACTAAGAGCTAACTCCTTAAGGGAGTTCCGGCACTCCACATATATCCTTCTTTTCCCCCAATGTGGAGTAATAGTCCAATTTCCCCTTGATAGGCTGGTTCGATCACCCCCAACAACAAGGTGACTCCCTCTTTAGCTTGTGTTCACAGAGGCATAAGGAGACCAAACTGACCAGGGAGAAGTTTTAGCTTCCAGATCAATGGTATCATTGTTGTGTTTCCTGGTATAAGCCTTTCCCCTACTCGAACTAAGACTTCTAAGTCAGCAGAACATAAGGTTGCAGGAACAGGAAGCAAAAACTTTTGCAAGTAGATCACTGGGGGTAACGGTGAGTAGTGCCATTCCCACCCCTTGATTCCTGGACCCATGAATCCTGGCTATGGGAGACACAGTACTATATAGTGGATGCCAATTCAAAGCATATGCAGGCCTTTGAAGTGCATTACCCCAGTCTTGCAAGCTATTGTCACCTAACTGGAACTGGAACTGTGTCTTCAAAAGACCATTCCATTTACTCAAAAAAGTCTCAATGCAATCTTTCTTCATAACTGAGTAGTACTCCACTATATAAAAATACCACATCTTTTTTATCCATTCCTTGACTGATGGGCACTCGGATTATTTCCAAGATCTGGCTATTACAAATTGGGTTGCTATAAACATGGGTGTGCAAATATCACTGTGGTATGATGTTTTCAATTCTTCTGGGAAAATGCCCAGAAGTGGGATAGCTGGGTTGAAGGGGATCTCTAATCCTAGCTTCTTGAGGAATCTCCACACTGACTTCCACAGTGGTTGCACCAGTCTACACTCCCATCAACAGTGGGGAAGAGTTCCTTTTTCCCCACAGCCCCTACAGCATTTGTTGTTGCTTGATTTTTTAATCTTGGCCATTCTTTCTGGAGTGAGATGGAATCTCAGTGTTGTTTTAATTTGCATTTCCTGATTGACCATTGATGTTGAACATTTTTTCATATATTTATTTGCCATTTGTATTTCTTCAGCTGAGAAGTGTGCATTCATCTCAGTTGTCCATTTTTGGATTGGGTCCTTGAAATTTAGGGGCCTGATTTCTTTTAATTCTTTATATGTTTTAGATAGAAGTCCTTTGTCTGATGGACAATTGGCTAAGATATTTTCCTACTTCATGGGTTTTCTTTTCACTCTGTTGAAGATTTCCTTTGACATGCAAAAATTTTTAGTAAGATGAGATCCCAGTTGTTGATTCTGGGAAGTGTTTCCCGTGCAATTTGATTTTTGTTCATGAACTCACTGCCTACTCCTATGTCATCAAGATTTTTACCTACTTTGTCTTCTAGCAAGTCTAGTGTCTCTGTTTTAATATTCAGATCTTTGAGCCAGGAGTTTGGCTCAGCGGCTTAAGCACCTGCCCTGGCAGGTGTGAGGTTGTGAGTTTGATCCCCGGTGCTGCAAAAAAAAAAAAAAAAAAGCCACAGATCTTTGATCCATTTTGACTTTATTTTAGTGCATGGTGATAGGCACGGATCTAGTTTTAGTTTATGGCATATAGAAAGCCAGTTTTTCCAGCACCATTTGTTAAAGAGGCTATCTTTCTTCCAATGTACGTGTTTAGCCTCTTTGTCAAAGATGAGGTGGCTAAGTGTGTTTGTAGTTCTGGCTGTATCTTCTAATCTATTCCATTGGTCTTCAGGTCTGTTTTGATTCCAGTACCATGCTGATTTTATCACAGTAACTTTGTAGTTTCAAGTCAGAGATTGTGATGCCTCCTACCTTACCTTTGTTGCCCAGAATTGCCTTTGCTATACTAGGTCTCTTCTGGTTCCAGATGAATTTCAGGAATGCTTTTTCTAGCTCTGTGAGGTAGGCAAGTGGTATTTTGATTGGGATTGCATTAAATTTGTATAACAATTTTGGGAGAGCGGCCATTTTCACAATGTTTCTTCTTCCTATCCATGAACAGGGAATATCTTTCCATTTTCTGAAATCTTCTTCGATTTCCTTTTTCAGAGTAATGTAATTTTCATTGTATAGATCTTTTGCTTTCTTTGTTAGATTGATTCCTAATTATTTCATTTTTTTGGATGTTATAGTAAAGAGTATGGTTTCCCTTATTTCTCTCTCAGTGACTTTGTTGTTTGTGTACAGGAGTGCTATTGATTTTTGAGTGTTGACCTTGTATCCAGCAACATTACAGAATTTGGTTATTACATCTAGAAGTCTTCCAATGGATTTTTGGGGGTCTTCTGTGTAGAGTATTATATCATCTGCAAATAATGATAATTTTACTTCTTCCTTTCCTATCCTTATTCCCTTTATTTCTTTCTCTTGTCTAATTGCTCTGGTTAATATTTCCAGAACTATATTGACTAGGAGTGGTGATAATGGATATTCTTGTCTTGTTCCTGATTTTAGGAATGAACACAACCTGAGACCGTACTCATAAGTGAGATAAATCAAACCCACATGTGTAAATACCATATTGTCTCCCTAGCGTAAGAAACTGAAAAAGTATATATGATCCAAAATCTACAATAAATACTGTGTAAGGGTAAAAAACTGCTCAAAGAGCAAAAGTAATTGGGAAAGGGAAAAGGAGGAAAGAAAGAAGGGAAAAGGACAAAGACATAAATCTGTATCTATGCATATGTAAGATGACTAAAATGACTATACTGCTGAATGTATGAGTTATTGAGAAAGATCGGTTAATACTCATATGATTAGATCAATTTTGAATGTTAATGTAAACAACCATGTTGAAGGTAATGATATGCAATATTGCAACCATTGTCAAGTTCCTATCGTCTTGTTTTGTAAACCTGTAACGTTACTGTTGTGGATTTGCTGTTGTCATTTGTTTGTCTCTTTTGCTTTTTGTCTTTCTTATATGTGTCTTTTTTTCTCTTAAAAAAAAAAAGACCATTCCACCTATCAATTCAGTCACTCTCTGGGTGGTGGGGAACCTGGTAAGACCAGTGAATTTCATGAGCATGAGCCCATTGCCTCACTTCTTTGGCTGTAAAATGTACCAATTTTGTTGTAGTTAGGGTTTGCAAGGGAATAGATTTAATACAGAACAAATAATTTATAGGATTATTTTATAATATTAACCCAAGAAGTCAAATGCAAAAAGTGCAAGAGATCTATCCATGCTCTGGAGACCCAAAGAATCTAGCTGAGGACCTGGATCCCACAGCAATGTTCTGCACAAGTTCAGCTGAAGACCTAGAGCACACGGTAGCGTCTTTCATGAGTCCAGTCTGGAGGCCTAGAGACCACCACAATGTCTTATGCAAGTCTGTATTAAGAATCTGCACTGGGAAAGCCAAAGGTCAGTGATGGAAGCTAGAAAGTCTGAACCAGCTGGGTGAAGGATCCATGCACAAGACTGAGGGATCTACACTGGAGCCAAGAAGCAACACTCAAGGTAAGGATCAGAGCTCCCCAGAAGAGAACCACAGCTATCCTCAGCAACAGCAAGGACCCAGACTCCTTTGACAATGAGAATAACTGAGTTCATATCAGGAAAGCCAGAGCGACAAGCTTCTCCCGGAGGATCAACAGCATTCCATTTTCCCCTCCAGTTCTCCTTTTATGCCATTGGCAACAATTCTCAGATGGGCCTCCCACACCCAGAACCATGCTGATTCAGTTCAGCTGGGTGTTACAAGTTGACCATTAGTTAATCCACCACAACAATATTGACCAATGAAAAATCTTCTGATACATGGCATAGTAACAAATTACATAATTCCATAAACTTGAAGATACACTTGAATGAGAACTAAATGGAAAGGAGATGTCTCTTTAGAAGAAATCAAAGGAGAAAAATAAAGAAGGAAGAAGAAATGCTACATTCAGATATTCATTCATTAATTCAAGGAATGTTGAGCTCCTGCCCTCAAAAAACTTATAACCTAATGTACACTAGTGCCAAATATGTACAGCAGCCATCTCTAGGGGACCATCGATTTGTGGATGTCGACTTTTTCTGGCTTAAGAAACAAAAGTGAAGGCATGTATATGTGTTTTAAGATTAAAATTCCTTCTTATCTTTTTCTTTCATAGTCCTATTCCTGATCTGGTCTATTCTCTCCTAAGTGGTAGTTTCTCCACAAACCCCGCAGACTATTTCTAATATCAACTACCATCAATGCACATTTTGATTATCAGAAAAGTGTGGAATAAACACAGTCATGCACTATGCAATGATGTTTTGGTCAGTGGTGGAGCATGTATACAATGGTGGTTCCATACAATTGTATTTCCTACAAAGGTTGATTTTGTGTGATTGTGTGATGTTTGCACAAGAAATAGCCTAATGATTGTTTCTCAGAAAATGTCCCTATCATTAAGTGACACATTGCTGCATAAAAATACATAAATATTTAAACAGTTTAAACTCATTCAGAATAGGGTCTCTACCTTACCTTTGTTTAACCTACAGTTTTTAAAGTTGAATGCTAGCTAAGCAAAGAAATAACAATGAACGAGGAAGCTAATGTAGTAGAAAGCCATTAGCTTTCCTCTACCTTTAGGACTGAGTTACCCAACAGAGTATCCACCAGCTGTAGGTAGTGACTGAGTGTGTGGAATATGGTGCTGTGAATATAAATTATAATCCTGACTTTGAAGGCTTAGAACAACAACCAAAAAGAATTAAAATACATTGTTACTAATTTTATCTATTAAGTGTATGTTGAAATAATATTTTGGATATGTTGGGTTAAGTAAATTATTTTTTTAGTGGCAAATTTTAGATATACATAGTGATAACATTCATCATAGGGATTTTGTACCTTTACATGGTATATCTTGCTTCTTCTTTTTTCCCATTTCCCTTTCCTCCCTTTGGGCTCCCTTCCTCCTTATTTATAAAAGCATTGGTTCCATTTTTTCCTTCTATTCTTTTTTTTCTTGTTGCCCCCCTCTCCCATTCTCCTTCTCATTTGAATATGTCCTTCCTATTTCCCAATATCTATTATACATTTTAGTCCTTATTCATGCTTTCAGTTTCTCACATGGGAGAAACAATATGATATTTATACACGTGTGTCTGATTCATTTCAATTAAGTGTATGGTCTCAAGGTATATTTATTTAGCTAGAAATGTCTCAAGCGTATCCTTCTTTATGGCAAAGTAGTACTCCACTGTGTAAAAAAACCACATCTTCTTTATCCATTCATCAGTCAATGGGCATTTGGGCTGTTTCCAAGATTTAGCTATTACAAACTATGCCACTATAAACATGGATGCGCACACATCACCGTGGTATGATGCTTTTAATTCTTTTGGGAAGATACCAAGAAGGGCCATAGCTGAGTTGAATGGAACCTCTAGTTTTAGATTTTTGAGGAATCTCTGCACTGATTTCCTCAGGAGTTGCACCAGTCTGCACTCCTATCAACAATGGAGGAAGGTTTCTTTCTCCCCAGAGCTCCACCAGCCTTCGTTATTGGTTGATTTTTTTGAATAATAGCCGTTCTTTCTGGAGTGAGATGCAACCTCTGGGTTGTTTTAATTTGCATCTCTTGAATGACCAGTGATGTTGAACATCTTTTCATGTATTTAGTTGCCATTTATATTTCTTCATCTGAGAAGTGTCTATTCATTTCAGATGCCCATTTTTGGATTGAGTTTTTAAATTTGGGGGGCCTGACTTTTTTTTAGTTCTTTATATATTCTGGATATTAGTCTTTTGTCTGAGGAACAACTGGCAAAACTTTTTTCCCACAGTGTTAGTTGTCTCTTCACTCTGTTGCTTTCTCTTACTGTGCAAAGTTTTTTAATGAGATGAGGTCCCAGTTGTTGATTCTTTGTGACAGTTCTTGCGTGATGGGGTTTTTGTTCATAAAGTCTTTACTACACTTGTATCTTCATGAGTTCTACCTATTCTCCCTTCCAGCAGATTTAGTGTTTCTGTTTTAATATTTAGATCTTTGATTCGTTTCAACTTTAGTGCATGGTGGAAGAGATGGATCTAGTTTTAGTCTGTGACATGTGGAAAGGCATTTTTTTCACCACCATTTATTAAAGAAGCTATCTTTATTTTCCAGTGACATATTTGGCTCCTTTGTCAAAAATAAAGTGACTGAGTGTATATGGAGTTGTTTCTGCATCTTCTAATGTGTTCCATTGATCCTCAGATCTGTCATTTGTTTTGTTTTTTGCCAGTGCCATCCTGTTTTTATCACAGTAACTTTGTAGTGTAATTTCAAGTCAAGGATTATGATGCCCCCTGCCTTGCCTTGTTGCCCAGAATTGCTTTTGCTATTCTAGGCCTCTTCTAGCTCCAAATGAATTTTAGGATTGTTTGCTCTAATTCTGTGAGATAAGCTCTTGGAATTTTGATCAGGATTATATGAAATCTAAGCAAAGTACTACTAAAATTAATTTAGCCTGTTTCTTTTTAGTGTGGCTATTAAGCATTTTAAATTTATAATTGCTTAAGAAGCTTGTACTATATATAGGAGAATGCTGCTCTGGGCAATTCTTTCCTTAAAACAGTCAAATGGATGGTGGAGTGGTTTAATTTTGAAGATTTGGAGAGAAAAGTAAGTAGTTTACCTCAGTGTATACTCTGAGTCCAGAAAAATTCCCCTATCTAAAAGAATAAAAATGTTAAGAATATCTACAGCAAAGGTAAGGTGGGGTCACAATTATTTTTCATCTAGAAGGATAGAGAGTCAGATTTTGAGGATTAAATGATTTCTGCAACAGCTATTCAACTCCATTCTCATGCTGTGCAATCAGCCACAACCAAGACCTAAGGGTGTAGCTGTTTTCCAACAAAACTTTACTTATAAAATCAGACAGCCATCTAACCAGTCCCTGGGAATTTCTAAGTTCATACTAATACTCCATCTGACAAGAAAATTCTACACAAGTGGTCAATTCTGTTTTAAATACACATTTTCTTATCTAGAAATCCCCAGGACAATTTGGCATGAGAAGACAGATAAGTCTGAAATCATGAAAAGTCTGCATTAAAGATTGATTGTAATAAAAAATAATTTTTCACATTCATGCACACTATGCTTAGCACAGTCCCCACAGAGCATTAATTTTTATAGGGCTATTTGTCTCTGAAATATTTAATGTGCATAAGTTTTAAGAAAATACCTCCACACGCCATCTATTACAATCTATTTTAACATCTGTTTTTTTTCCCCATGCACTGAAATCATGTGCTCTCAGCCAATAAGAGAGAATATGGCGAACTGTGCTTTTGCAATTGTCCAGTGATCATTGTTGTATCATAAAGCATATATTCTCAACCAATAATCTCTCTGCTGTGTTGGGAGTCTTGTGACATATTGTTAGTCTATGTTCATTCTCTTTTTGGCACTCTTTTTGTGTTTTGGGTAATAGCTCTGACCCATGAATGACCATAATGTTGGGCTCACAACACAAGGATGGGCTTTCACAGGCTCTTATCATACTACTCTGAGTAGTGGTCCCATGACTAGAAATGCACTGCCCCCAGTAAATAATTTATGTGCAATATAATAATTCAACCTAACATACTCTTTTTTTAGTTTGTTTTGACAACAACCTTTTGGGCCTGCTTCAATAGATCTTTAAAATGCAGTGTAACTTATTTCATTCATTAGTTTACTTCTAAATATCTTGAAACTATTTATTTATAAAGTGGGCTTAATCTTGTCCTCTGAAATATTTTTAAACCATTCATTTCCATGACAAATCCTGTAAGACAAAGATTGTCTCTGAGCCAATCTGACTGCATCATGACAAATTCTGAATCAGTACCATTAAAATTAGAGCACCTACCAGCTAAACAATGGTCTCTGTCTTAAACTCTTTGTAAAATTGCTACTTTTCTGTTTAAAAGAGATAGTAAAATTGTGTTCTTTTAAGTTAGGTTTAAAATTGCAAAGGGAAATATGAAGCCTGTAAAGAAGATAGTCTGCTTCAGGATGCAGTCTGTATTCCATTATGTGTTAGAGGTGGTTACCAAGGAGACCGCTCAACTTCATCAGTTGCCTTCTAGGATCAAGAATCCAGGGGGCTCTCAGGACATATTTGTAGAAATAAAGAAGGGCAGAAAGAAGGAGACAAGGACAGGCTTCCCTTTTAGGACACAATACGGGGAAGGTTAATTTCAGGCATCATCATGGTTAGGCCATAGTACCCAGATAGTCAAACATTATTCTACATGTTTCTGGGAAGGTGTTTTTCACATGAAATCAACATTTAAATCAGTAGACATTGAGTAAAAGAGATCATTTTCCATCATACAGTGAGAATCGTCATGTCAGATGATGGACCAGCCTATTCAGAAGAGAAAACTCAGCCAGCATCCTGTCTGATCCTCACTCACCCTACACTGCCTTCTCTGTCCAGTCTGCAACTGTGGCTTCATGGGGAAGTCCTTGTGATGAGATGGAGGAAAAGAGAACATGGGTCTAGTTTGTCAAGGTTCCGGGTGGCATGCAGAGACCATGCAAACGTGGACAGCAACATTGCCACCACCCCTTTTTGGGCATCTGTGACAGTCAGTGGTGAAGGGAAATGCATCCAGTGGCAAAATGTTGAGCAGTGTGTGTGTTTATTTTGGTTGGAAGAAGAAATGGCCTGATATTCAATTATATATTAATTTATGGCCTATGTCCAATAGTTTTTGGCTGGATGGTCAGGAACTTGGAAGGATATGATTGGAAAATTGATGACAAGAAGTCAGGGGTGGGGGAAATGTGTGGATAGATCTCTCTGAATGGGTAAAAATGTAGACAGCATGATTTTGACAGAGGGGGATTTTAATATGCAAGTGAATGATGACCCATCCTGTGGTTCTCAGTCAATGTCCTCAGCAACCACTGCTGTCATCATGCAATGGGCTCACAAACAAAGTAGCCATGCTGCCAGGGAAGAAGGTTACACATGGGCTCAGCAACACAGACTTCCACCCATCAGCACTGATCTAGCACTGATCTAGCTAGCAGCAGAGACTGATACTGGGCATCTGATACAGTACTGTACCCCAGGGGCAACCACCAGCTACCTGATGACAGGTTGCTCATTTGTATTGGACAACTTCCATCCTACAGGGGCAGTATACTGTGCTCTTATTAGAGTAAGTATATACTGTAGCTACAGATGTTCCTTTCCCACATACAGCGCTTCAGCTGAAACTACCACCCATGGATTTACACAATGCCTCATCTACTATCATGCTATCCCACACAGCATTACTTCTGACCAAAGGAACTCAGTTTACAACAAAGAAGTATAGCAGTGGGCCTATGCCATGGGAATCACTGGTCTTACCATGTTTCCTCTCATCCTGAAGCAGTTGACTTGAGAGAACCAGTGAAATGGGCTTTTGAGGACTCAGTCATAACACCATTAGGTACCTTGCAGGGCTGGGCAAGGTTCTGAGGGGGGTCATATAAGCTCTGAATCAACATCTTATAGTGGTGCTGCTTCTTCCACTCAGAATTCAAGCATTCAATAATTGCGGTTGAAAATGGGAAAGTGCTGCTCATTAGTGTTTCTAGTGACACGCTAGCAAATCTTTTTCCTTCCTTTCTGTACATCTTCATATTCTACTGGCCTAGAGGTCTTATTTCCAAAGGGAGGAATTCTTCCGCCAGGAGGAACAACAATGATTCTATTGAACTGGAAGTTAAGAATGTTGTCTGGTCACTTTGGACTAGTGTCTCTGAGTTGGCAAGTGAAGGGTTAGGGTTAGGACCTGTTAAGGTTTGTATCTGGATGTCCCCCCTAAAGCCTCATGTGGTCCTAGGCGCAGGCTTCTGGAGTTTGTGAATGATTCACAGTCCAGTGCTGGGATTGTGGGTGTGAGTGCTACACCTAAGTGGGTGTGGCCTACTTACAACATAAGAGACAAAAAGAGTCTTTTCTTGAGCTCCTTTTTTGCTCTTGTTACCTTTGGTACCTGCAGCCATCATGAATGGCTGCCCCTGTGCCGTGCCACCCTGCCTTGGAGCCAGCTGATTATGCACTGATACCTCCACACACTGTGAGCTAAATACACCTGTCCTTCCTTAATTTTGGATGTTGGATATTTTGTCCCAGCAACAAGAGAAAAGTAACCAACACAGGATCTGTCTGAAATATAAGAGATTCCCTTTTGGTCTCTCTTAGCATTGCCATGCCATGTCATTAAAGTTGATTGAAAATGATAACAATCCAATTCAGGCAGGACTACTTATAACTCAGACACTAGTGGAACAAAATTTTAGGTCACCCTGTTAAGAAAAGAGCTATGATCAACTGAGGTCCTTTATTTAAGTTACAGTGTATCGAGGAATAGAGCAAATATCACCACCCCAGTTCTTTGCAACCTCTTTTAGGGGAATGGTTAATATGTTTACAGTTGTATACAAGATAATCATGAGTGTGTGTGCGTGCATGTGTGTATGTTTATACACCTACATATGCTACTGGTTCTTTTTTTCCTAGAGAACACTAACATAAATACAATATAAAGTCATATTATGGCATGGTTATAAACCCATCCTTTATGTCTATAAATGGTTGTTACTTGGGAGGAAAACTAGTGCAACTCTAAATTTGAGGACAAGGAAAGCTTCTGAGCAAGGAAAACTTCAGTAAGCAGTTGTAAGTATAGTTCTCCTGGCAAGAGGCATCCAAAACCCCACACATGGGCCTCAGATTTTTATTAAAAGAAGAAATAAGCCTGATGGTCTCCACCTTGCGGTGGGTGGATGTGGCTATTAATCATGATATAGCAACTTGAGCAGACTAATAAATGGCTAGCAGATTAGTAAGGCGCAGTGCCAGGTGTGTCTGTGGATGATTGACACAAAGGACAGCACCCTGAAGGGGGAAGACCTACCTCAGATGTGGGTGGCACCAACTGAAAGACCTGTAGCCTGGATGGAATAAAAAAGGGAACTAAGTAAATGTGCCTGTTTCTGAAGAACTCCAGTCTTTGCTATTATCTTTGGACAGTGGTCTCCTGTTACTCTAGCCTTTCAATGCAGATCCACACCAGTGACTCTCTGGTGAGCTTCCAGGCCTTCAACCCTGCAGTGCTGCTGCACCCTTGATCCTTGTTTTGTGGCTTCCATTTTCTTGGACTAAGAAGCTTCTAGATCTTCCGGCTCTCTGGCATGCAGATTCTCCTGTCGCTGATCCCATCTAATACATTTCCCTGCATAATTGTACAAATATTTTCTCTTGATTCTGTTCCTCTAGAGAACCCTAAGTAATACAGTAGGTGAGAGCAGAGGAGCCATCTGTGCTGGAATGTCCTCTCATTAGTGAATCCTACCAGCCAGATAAGCAGATCCAATCCTCGTCCCTAAGAGCCAGGAGCTGTCAGAAAGCTACGGTGCTAGCCAGAAGCTTGAACTAGAAGAATAAAGATTCTAAAGCCTGAAGAAGATGTTTTCTACAAAGCTCTAAGAATAAAACAAAGATTAAGCAATCATTGATAAGATACAAGAATGGTTGAGAAATGTAGCTAATGTACTTAGGTATGTATATTTTTTTAGTAATTTGCTCTGTGGGGCTATCTTCTTTGCTTTTAATGTTTGTTATCTGTTTTAGTAAAGAGATCTCTCCTTTGCAAAAGAAATTATAATTAGGCTGTAAAATAAATTAATCTTTCAACTAATCATACCTTTGGGAGATCTGGGTTTTTTAAAAAGACTATAAAGCTCTAATGTGAGGATTGTCACTTATTTGGCAGCCACTACTCCAATCACATGAAAAGTACTGGGAGGAGCTAAACAAACTTTGCAGTGCTGAGCTTACACATTCAACCCCGTAGAGAAAAAAGTAACAGGGAAACAAACAATATTAAAATTTCCATGTCTGTGTGAATTTCAAATACAGTACCCAGCCCCTCCCTGACACTGCCAAACATCAACAATAATTATAACAAAGTGACAAAGAATTAAGAATTAAGAGGTGCTATATACGTGTACACATCTACCACGAAGAATTCAATCATTGTGTAATGCAAATGTACTAGTAACAATTATGAGAAAAATTCTAACAAAGTGGTATTAGAGGCATCAACAGTCTTGAACTTTTTCTTTATTATTTTTATGTTTTATTTTACTTTATTTATTTATTTATTTTATTGAGACAGGGTCTCACTATGTAGTCCAGGATGGTCTTGAACTCACCATATATCCCATGCTGGCTTTGAACTTGTGGTGATCCTTCTGCCTTAGCCTCCCAAGTGCTGAGATTACAGGTGTATGCCACCAGGCTGAACTTTTTCAAGTATGAGGACTTTTGCAATATTTTCAAAATGTTTAGGGTTCCCCATTGAATAGTAACTACATTTCAATATTAAATATAAAAAAATACTTAATTGAAGTTATGAAGAATTTGCAGTTATTTTAAATGAATGTATAAAATATTACTCATAAAGAACTGTGTATGTTGACAACAGTGGTGCGTATACATGTGAGTTTCATGATTAACCTAGTTTAGACAGGCACATGGGTTCCCAAGATGTTTGCAGTGGGTCCTTTATAGACTCAGGGCTCTTTGGCCACTGACTTAGACAAGGGTGTGAAGCCTCTCAATAATTTACTTTCCTTAAAGACTCTGCATCTTAGACCAGCAAGATCCTCCATTTGGTCCCCATGGCTAACTAGCACCTCATACCTTGGTTACTTATTGAGGCTCCACTGACACATGAACTTGCTTTTACTCCATTCCCTTTCCCTATTCCAATCTGCACATCACAGGCAGAGTCATCTTTCTAAAGATCTAGATCTGAGCAAGCCACTTCCTCATTCAAATATCTCCATGGTTCATCATCACTAAGAGCAGACTTCTCAGATTCATTTAGAGGGTTTGTTAAAATGCACATTATGAGGCTTGAGTCCCAAAGATGCTCATTGTGACTGGGTTGGGGACTAAAGATGTACAATTCTAACAAGTTTGCATGTAATGGCGATGATGATGAGATTGGAGCGGGAACACCAATTCAAGAACCACTACCCTAGAGTAAAAAACCCAGATCTCTAAGTATAATATGACAGGTTCTTCATGGTCTGGGCCCTGACATCTGTGAAATTCTGTTTCCTGCCTAGTTTGTCCCACTTTCAGTTGTCAAATGCCTATTCATGCAGGGTCTAAGGATCACCCCCTTCTCAGAGTACACTCCAGGCCAAATTAATCAATCTAACTTTCATGTTCTCATTTACTTGGTATACATCTCTATGATAGGTAAGCTTGAGTGTATCAATTTGATCAGCTTGAGAGCTTCTGAGGGGACTGGTAGAACACACTAGGAAAGCTGACCAATACAGAAAATTGGTATGAGAGAAGTTGTTGCTTTTGACTATATCTGATTGTGTACTTTAAAAACTCTGAAACTGGTTTGTGGGAAGAGTTTGAAAAGGTATGAAGATACAGGATAAAGAATGCTGCAAGCTGAACTTGATGGGTTATTCTGGTCAGAGTTCAGAAGATTAAAATGGTGATAGGAATGTGAATACTGAAGTCTAGGCTCCGGGGGTTTCAGTTTGGGATGTGAACTTTATTGGCAATTGAATCAGAAGCTATTTGTTTTACACTCTGGAAAAAAAATTTATAGACATTTTGTCCATGTTCTGAGACTTTGCAGGAACTGTGACTAAGCATGGTGGACAAATTAATCTGGCAGAAAATTGAAAGGATCCCTGTCTTAGTTACTTTTTCACTCGTTGCCGAGACAAAATACCTGACGCCCAAAATTAGGGAAGGAAAGGTTTATTCTTACAGTTTCTTAGGAGTTTCAGTCCATAAGTTGGCTCCAAGATAGCGTGGCATGACGGGGCTACAGTTCATGGCGGTTGCAAGCCACAAGGTGTGCTGGCCAGAGAGAGAGGTAGAAGCGGAAGAGAAAGCTAACAAGAGGAAGACCCGCCTTCCCTTACATTGTATCTCAGCTCCATCCCTGGGTGGGTGTAGCAGTCACGTCATTAATCCTGGTGCTAGACAACAAACTGATCACAAGCATCAGACTCAGCCCCATCAAAAGTATGTGAGGACTTGGGGGGACATAGTATACCCCATACAATCCCCAATGTTCAGTCTGTGACATGGGTACCTCTGGCTATTTTTAGTCAGATTTATAGTGAGAATTAGAAGCAAAGAACAGAACAGAAAATTTTGGTAATCTTAAGTTTTGATGCAAAAGAATCCATGTGTAAGGTTGGAGCCAAAGAAAGAATGGCTATTGAGATTAGCACCATTAAAAACAGACCTACTACTTTATACAAGGGTAAGAATAAAGATACTTTGAAGATATCTCAGAAATCATTAAGACCCCCACCCATCACAGGCTCAAGGGTACAAAAATGTAAACCTTTTATTTGAAAAAAAAGTGCTTGGATCCTTTCCTTGAGAAAGACATCCTAGGGAATTGGTTCCCCAGGATTCATTTCACCATGCTCTGCCATCCAGACACTCAGAGGCCATGCTCCAAGGAGGCCTGGTTACTGTTCCTACTGACAGGAGACTTTGGTTTTATCCATGTGACGCTGATTATACTGAGATGCAGAATGCAAGAGTTGTGGAGTCAGTGAGACTACCATCTAGATTTCAAAGGAAGCCCTGGGAGGCCAGGCAAGGAGTCCCTGAGAAGGCAGTGTGTAAAGCATTGGAAATGAAGCAAAGGTGCAGTGGAATTCCCAGGAAGCTGGAGATGCCAGGAATGTGGAATGTCTGCTGAAGAAAGTTGCAGGCTGTGCATAGATGCAGCCCAAGAGAGAGAGAGAGACCATGTGAGTTGCAAGTGTGAGGTCATAGGGGTAGGGCTGCATAAACCCCTTGGAATTCACATTTTACCACTGTGTTACCTGGATGTCAGATATGAAGCTGCAGGACTTAATGTTTTACCTGATGGGTTTCAGCCTTGCTTTGGTCCTGTTCAGTCCTTTTATCCCTCCCTTTTGAAATGGGATGTTTACCCTGTGCCATCGTACCTTCAAATTATGTTTTTTATTTTCACAGAGATTCACAGCTAAGAAGTTGCCTTGAATCTCAGAGGAGACATTGACTTGGACTTCTGAAAAATGCTGAAACTGTTGAGGCTTTGGAGAAGAGATTATTGCATTTTTAGTTGTAAGCAAAACAGTTGTGTCATGTTAGGTAGAATTATTAACTTGTGTTTAATTGGGGACTAAGTATGGATTAAGGGGATGTGCTTAGGTATCAAGTTGACAAGGATTGGGATGTGACAGTTAAGCTTGATTGTGTCAACCTGATTGGCTTGGGAGTCACCCAGGGCTTCATTAGTAGTGCATATTTCTGGGTGTGTCTGTGTGGATCAGGAACGTGTGAACTTGAATGGCT
This sequence comes from Dasyprocta punctata, assembly GCA_004363535.1. Lineage (NCBI taxonomy): Eukaryota > Metazoa > Chordata > Mammalia > Rodentia > Dasyproctidae > Dasyprocta > Dasyprocta punctata. The sequence continues at coordinate 117,996 of RJWM01001223.1, forward strand.
TAATGTGGTCCCTTTTACCTTCATCTCTGCAACTGCTTCCTGGCTCTACTTGCTTCCTGGCCACCATAAACTAAGGCATCTCTGCCACATATCACACATCATGATGTTCCTACCTTGGAGCCAGCCAAACATGTACTGAGTCCCCTGAAACCATAAGCCAGATTAAACATATCCTTCCTTAAATTGTGGTGTTGGTTATATATAATTTCTTACTTACAGCATATATCAGATTATTTGTACTCATTTGTATTCACATGTCTTTGCTGCCTACTGGACTATATGCCACATGATGACAGGGACCTAGTCATTCATGTTAGCATTTACATCAGTAGTCTATAGTAGGTGCTCAATAAGCATTTCTGTATGGTTTTAAATCAGCATAAATAGCAGAAGTGCAACTTTTAAATTCCCTTAGAAACCCTTCACCCTCTTCTTGACTTCCCTGGGATTAGAATGCTTTTAATGACTCAGAGTTCAAGATACTCCCTGCAGTAAAGAAAGTGATACATTATTAAAACCCCGTAGATACTCATGCTCTTGATTTAAAAGTTCATCAATAGATGAATAGATAAAGGCAATGTTGTATTTACACCCTCATTTCAAACAAAACATGCTGGTACATGCCTGTAACCCCAGCACTTAGGAGGCTGAGGCAGGAGGACTGCAGTGAGTTCAAGGCCATGGAGCAGTACTCTGCCATACGAAAGATAAACTTGAGTCATTTGGAGGAGAATGGATACACTTTGAGATCATAATGTTAAGTGAAATAAACAAAACACTCAAGATTAAATATTACATGGTTTCTCTAATATGAAAAACCCAAAATGTAAGTAAAGACCAAAATAAAAGATAGATAAAGGAATCTAAGAAGATACGTCTTTTCAAATGTGAAAGGGATCCAGAGATTGAGGGAAATGGAAGGAGGGGAGGAAAAGGAAGTGAAAAAAAGGAATTAAGATGTGTTGTGTACATGTACCAACTCCACACAAGGAATATAAACATTGTGGACTGCAAAAATGTACTAATCAAAAAGGACATATTCACACATATGTGTCATGCAGGTAAGTAAAATTAAGAAACTTTCAAAATGTTTATTGGAATCTAGGACCAACTAGACAAACAATAGGCATGTTTCTTGTCTCTGAAATTCTGTATTTTTCTGTGAAAATCAAAATGGTCCCCTGTTCATCCCATCAATGCAGCACCAAATCAAAGGCAATAGTATTTCAGTTATCCATCCCAGATTCCTTTAACTAACACTGCCAAGTATCTCCAAGTAAAAGAATAATTTGTGTGGCAATAAGAGATAAGAATTTTTAAAATTTTTAGGGTTCTGCATAGTCCATGAGGTAAAGAGAAAAAAGAGTGTTGATGAAAACATCTGATAGGATGGCAAATAAAAAGTGGGTTCTGTGCACCAAGTCTTGGGATTATTTGTCATATGGTGGCTTCTGGAGCCATATCTGTACAATCAAAAAGAGGCATTTTCAAGTGTAACAACATTATATATAGTTGATCATTTTATGACTGATTCTATATGAGGTGTGTGTGGGATTAACTAATGGTCAACTTGTAATACCCAACCGAACTGAGTCAGCATGGTGCTGGGTATGGAAGGCCCAACTGAGAATTGTTGCCAACAGCATAAAAGGAGAACTGGAGGGGAAGATGGTGCTGTTGATTCTCCTGGAGAAACTTCTCAGCCTGGTTTTCCTGACATAAACTCAGCTGTTCTTATTGTCACCAGAGGAACTTGGGTCCGTGCTGTCACTGAGGATGAATGTAGTTCTCTTTGGGGGAGCTCTGGTCCTCACCTTGAGTGTTGCTCCCTGGCTCCAGTGCAGATCCCTCAGACTGGTGGCACAGATCCTTCATCCAGCTGGTTCAGACTTTCTAGCTTCCAGCACTGACCTTTGGGCCTTCCCAGTGAAGATCCTTGATACGGACTTGCATGAGACATTGTGTTGGGCTCTAGGTCTCTAGCCGAGCTTGTGTAGGACATTGCTGTGGGAACCAACCCAGCTATTCTTTGGGTTTCAAGTGTATGGACAGATCTCTTGCACTTCTCTGCACTTGACTTTCTGAGTGAGTATTATAAAATAATCTTATAAATTATGCGTCCTGTATTAAATCTATTCCCTTGCAAACCTTGACTACAACAAGGTGTATTTTGGTTCATTACTTGTTATTTAAGGATTCTTAAATTATAGTTCCAAGTAGAGGTCTTATGATACCTGGTCTACAAATGCTATGACTTGCTAATTCTCTGTCTCTGTCTTTGTCTCGGTCTCTCCCTCTCCCTCCCTCCTTCTCTCCTTTTCTCCTACTAATTCTCTTCTCTTTTCTTCTGTTTATTTCTTCCTCCCTTCCTTCCTCCCTTCTTTCTTCTCTTTTCCTTTTAATTCCTGTCCTTTCATATATTCATACACATTTTATATGTACACACATCCTCCCCTTCTCCTGACTTACATCTCTTGACTTCCATAAATGAATCTGTAAAAAGCTCCTTCTTATACTCTCATAATAACCTCAAAATTTTGCTCAGTCCTTAACTATCTATCATTACCTTCTGTTCATCAGAACATATTCAGTGTTAAAAACCATTTTTCAGAAATCTTATTCATTTATTCAAAAAATATTTGAATGTCCTAGGTATTGGTGACACTGAAGTGAATTAAATAAATATTCCTGACCTAAATGAGCTTCTTATCTTGTGAAGGAGACGCTCAGTTAAACAAGTAACTCATAAATAAGTACATAATTATGGAGTACAACCATCTTGAAAAAAGTCTTTCCTACAAGCTATTAAGAATGGGGATCCAATTTTAAAAAGGAAATGTAGAAGTTACCATGACTGACCCCAATTTTTCACCCTTCCTTACAGCCAAGGCCTTTGTTCTATGATTGTTTCAGCCCCTGTGAGGAAAGGGGCTGAGTATGCTTCCTTACCCTGTGAGTCTGGTTTGGCCTTACAACTTGATTTGACCAATAGAAGGAGGCAAAGGTAATGTTGTTCTAGTCTTAAGCCTAGGTCTCAAGAGGCCAAGTGTGTTTATGTTTGCTTATTTCACTTCCTCTATTCCTGTGAGAAGAATCTGACCACCTAGTCTGCTGATCTCAGGAAAGTATAAGGGGAGGCATGTAGAGCCCATCTGTTCCTGCTAAAGGGCCCGAGCCAACCCCAGGCTAATGCATCACCTGCTGCCATCACATGTGTAAGCCAGGATTACATCACATGACCTAGCAGACTGACAGGTGCATGAACTCCCATAATGCATGATCACCATTCTGAGTTACTGAATTGGGGATAGGTTGTTACACAGCAGTAGCTGACAGAGGCAGGCGTCCGAAACTTCTCCAAAAGAGTGACAGTTGAACTGAGAACTAGGTATGAAGTAGACATTAAATTAGGAATAAAGGGTTAAGTGAAAGTCTTCAGGTGAGAAAGCACTCAGTGCAGTAGAGTGATGGGAAGAAGCTCTGCAGTTTGGAGAAGGGAGTGAACTGAGAGAGCAAGCAGGGGTAGCTCATGCGTGGCTCTTCATATACTCCCTGCAGGGAAGCTGTTTAAGATTATACTGCCAAAAAAAAAAGTCAGACTTGGGACTATTTTGTAATGAAGAACATTAAAATCATAGAATTGCCACCATTGTTATTATTAACCCAGAATTTTACTGTCCAATAGGGTAGCCACAATACAGACCCATGTTTAAATTAATTAAAAACCTAATAAAATAAAAATTCAGTTCCTCAGTTGCACTAATCTCATTTCAGACATGGCTACCATACTAGCAAAGCAATTTACAATGCAATCAGCACTGCACATATAGATCATTTACATTATCCCAGAAAGTTCTATTGGACAGTGTATTCGTTTCTTATTGCTGTGTAACAAGTCACTGCAAGCTTAGTGATTTAAAGCAATGAAAACTTATCTTCTTATAGTTCCATCAGTCTGGAATCTAGGTACAGGTTAGCTGGGTCCTCTGCTCAGGGTCCCACCAGGTTGGGGGTCTCCTCTGAGGCTCAAGATCCTCTTCCAAGCTCACTGGTTGTTGGCAGAATTTATCTTCGTGCATTTGAATGACTGAGGGATGGTTTGCAGCTCCTACAGGCTGCCCCTATGTCCTCATCATGTGACTTCCTCTTCTTACAAGCTGAGAGGTGGAGACTTTCTTTGCTTCTTTCCCTTGGGGCCAGCAGGACATATTCTCCCTCTGACTTTCACCTTCTATTAAGGAGTTCGTCTGCTTAGGTCAGGCACACCTAGGATAAATACCTTTTTGATCAATTTGTAGTTGATTGATGGGAAACTTAATCAAAGGAGCTATGCCCCATCAATTCACTGGCCCTGCCCATCCACAAGAGGGGTACTATACAGGCTAATATGGGGAATCTTGGGGCCAAAATAATAATAATCTTGATCTCCAAAATAATAATAATAAAAAAAGGTAAAAGAATTAATAAGCAGAGAAAACCCAAGTGTGGAGAGAATTTGGAATGATTAGTGTGGGTTTAGAGTACATGGGTAATTGCTACTTAAATTATCTCTCCATTACTGAGGTCTGTAACAGCCTTCTTGTAATTGAAGGGTGGCTTGTCAGCTAGGATCCAGGTTTATCTACAGTGGTTTCACTTTCAAAGAAGCTATGACTGCTTCTCTGCATGTGATCATGGAAGAGTATAAACAAGACCCTTAAAAGCAAACACAAATAGATATTACCTTAAAGGATGACAGTCTTGTATTCTATTTCTTGTTGTTCCTAACCTCCTGGAGTTTCTGACCTTATGCTAGTCTTGATCTCTGAAACCTAGCTGCTGCTTCTCAGATTAACTGACTTGCTGGCTTGACACACCCCGGCTTTGGCCTGAACTCCCTGGCTACCAGACCCTTGGTCCTCCTGACTGCAAACAACTGCAGAGTTTCGATCCTTGGCTCTGGAATCTGAAAACGGCCAGATATTCTTGGGCACAGTCTCCTTCTCTCACAATCCCTGTTTGGCTCCTGCCTGTCTCCCACTGTGACTTGGGTTCAGGGAATTAGAAGGCCTTAAGTACTGATTCTCAGAGAGAAGAGAATCAGCAGCAAAAAGCATTCACCCATTTGAGGCAGTTGCCCTGAATGTAAACTTCAACCACTGATTAGAAGGACTCAGTGAGGCTAATTATTAATTTTAAAGAAGTGCTACTTAAAATCATGTATGGACTATATTTCTCATTTTGAAAAAAATTATATCTATGTAACTTAAAATTTCTCGAAGAAACCAGTTTGGGATTGTTTACTTAATGGTTTTAAGAAATTCTGTTCCAATGTTATACCTGTTTCTGGTGTGGCCTCTAATGATAGTGCTTCTTTAAAAAAAAAAAAAGTGATTTTTTTCTTACAAGGGAAGAGTAAGTGTTTGTATTACAGCTGACATCAGTGTTTCCACGGAGTGGAGATATTTTAGTGCCTTTGGTGGGCATTTATCTTCTTGCCATCAGCACAACAGAACAAAAATGTACCCATATTAGCATTAATAATAAAACCAAGTCCATTATGCAGACTTTCTTGTCAGTTAAATTTGTTGCGGGCTCAGTTTTGGATTCAGTTTCATCCATTTGGAAGTACTTTTGCTGTCAAGCAATTTTTTGTTTTATCATTTTAATTTTGGAAGGTTCTTTTTCTTGTCTTTTTTTTTCTCTCTCTTTCTGCTCTCCTGTGTCTGAATTACCTTTTTAGAGGTTAGAAAACAGTTCTTCCCCACTGATATAGGAAGAAATTGATTTGGCAGACGGAGATATTTTCCCTGTGATGTGAATAGAGTTAATTTTAACAGAGCTGTTTCATTTTAACAGCCTCAACTTGCACAGTGTGTGTCATGCCAAACAGCTTTGTGTATGATCATCGACTGATGTCAGCACAGTTCTAGAAATAGTATTTGATAGTTAACAGCTGCCACAGAGCCAGAAGGGGAACACGAGACATTGTGTTTCAGAAGGGTTTGCAAAACGCGTGGCCATTGTTTGTATTTATTTATTTATTTATTTCATTTCTTGATGGTGGGAGGAGATAAGCTTAAAATACCCAGTGTAGGCTTTAAAAAAAAAAAAGCAAAAAAAGACTTCTATTCCTAAGTAGGTCGAGTGGCTCCTAGAACATTGACACTCTCTGTAGTACATAGCCATTGTGCCCTGAGTATTTGATTCATTTACTATAATTCTTGTTCCTGTTACAATCATGTATTGTATATGGTCAAGAAGTATGGAACAAAAGTTTTCCTTTATATCCAGAGCTGTCAAAAGTTTTCCTGTAAACAACCAGGTAGGAAAATTTTAGGCTCTGCCAGCCATTTAAAAATCTCTTTCACAGTCACTCAGGTTTGCTGTTGTAGGGCTGAAACAGACATGGACAATAAGTAAATGAATAGTTGTGGCTGTGTGTCAATAAAACTTTATTTATAAAACAGGTGGTAGGCTGGATTTTTCTGCTAGCCATGGTTTGCCCACCTTTGCTTTGGGCAGTCAGCAGGCAGGTGCCACACATTTCCATGCAGCGAAAGGTTAGAGGTACTGAGTGAGTCTCTCTTATAAGCTTGTGAATCAAGTTCCCCATATGCTCCCTACGGAAATGTATGCAGTCCTTTAATGACCACAGAGGGGTACTTAATTATATACATATATGTGCTCTACAACCACTGTAATAATGGTATGAGAGCAACCGAGCAATAGATAGGGTTTTATGGACTGAGAGGAAAAAGATCATGATCTCTGGTGTACAATGAACCTGATTTTTCTTCCCTTTCTTATTTTATTTAAGTTAATATCACCCGTAAAGTTTGAATTATCCTGCAGGAATGCGGGTTCATTAACTCCACTTCAGCTTGTGCATCATCTTAATGGGACATATTTTGTAATGATGTGAATCACAGAAGAGCCCTGTGCTCCAAATGACCTAAATGTTTCATCGAAGTCATTACAAGCATCACATACTAGGAAGAAAAAGAATTTTTATTATTTAAAGATAATTTGTATGAGCGGGAAAATTCTAGGAAGAAAAGGTGAAGCATGGTCTAAGACATAAAAAAGTCAAAGAATATGCTGGTTGTAAAATGTTAGTGAGAAACCTTGTCTATGTTCACTCTGTGTCCACTTTCAACCATGAACTTATTACCATGAAAAGGGCCAATTTGATGGTAGAGAAAGATGGGGAAAATATATATATCCTATATTCTCTGTATTTTTGCATTCATGCAGCACTTTCATTCAAGAAATGCCATTTTAGCCCTTGTGATCTCCAAGGCAGAGTGATGGTCCAAGTCTGGGAATGTCTACTTTACACAGTATCCCATGCACTAGTAACTTCCAAAAAGAGACTTTCTTCCAAACGTTCCTCTTGTCCTATACTACATTTTCTTTTATCATCAGTTTTGAGAAACTTTCTCTCTCTTAATGTTAATCTCCTCAGCATCTTGTCTTTCCACGTTTTTCTTGTTACTTTCTAGAGATAGAAATATCATCCATTTGTTTAATGGCTTGCAGAATGATTTCAGTGCTATGACTTTTCTTTCTAGACAGTTCTGTTGCTTGTTTTCCACACATAGTGCTTACAACACCATAGTGCTACACCATGCCAAATATTATAATGCAGTCTTTTTCTTTAAGAGGTTATTCTTACAGCAATCTAAGTTGCATAAGTAAATCATTATACTCTAAGTTATTCCTGTCAGTATACATAATTTATAAAACCTATGCCTGCTATTGTATCGGGTTAGGGCCATCTGTTGATCTCTTTGGCTCAAAGTCATCTAAAGGATGCTGTGCTGTCAGGAATCATTTTTCACAGTGTCATGAATAAACACCACTGGTCTTAATATTGATTGCTAGACTACCTCAGCTCTGACTTCACTATCACACTCTTCAAATGGCATGGAAGTGTTTTTATGAGCACCTTTCTCCCAAGCCATCCATTTTATCCTCTAGAACCCCTGTTAAATGCTAAGCAGATTTCCTAACATATTCCATCACTTTACACCATGCTCTTGCTTCCTGATTATAACTGAAACCTGCCCTCCGTAGAGGATGTGGCTGTCTTTCTAGGACTCTCAGGCAGGGAGCAGGAGGTGGGCTGAAGGCAGGAAAAGCTCGATATTCTCTTAGCTACTCCTGGGGGGCAACCAGAGAACCACTTAACCCTGCCTTCGTGTGGGCTTCCTTTCCTCGTTGAACCTCGTGCTGTCCAACTGTGCAGATCTTGTCTGTCGTCTGCTGGTGCAGAGGGCGGTATGGAAATTGCTTTTTTGTTTTGTTTTGTTTTGGGGGGATGTTGGTTTTGTTTTGTCTTGTAGAGCATCTAATTTATAAAAAGATGCAACAAATTTTAAAGTAGACAAATTACCATTTTCAAAAAGCATTCAAAAGTGAATGTATCTAACCATACTCAACTGATAATAGGACAAATGGAGTGAATAATAACGCATACTATAGCACGTTCAGTGAACTGAAAACAGAAAGTCGGTCAGAGGAAGGCAGAGGAATTTTGTCTTGAAAGAATTAGAACCAAGGGACTCCACAATCATCTGTTTTCTGCTTGATGGTGCATCTGTGGTCAGAAATGCACATGGTAGGAACTCCAGGGTCTTCCAGATTCTCTGTTTAATGTTCTGGGCAACTGTGGCCACAATGTCACCCTTGTGCTGTCTTACTCTCTACACTAAGAAGTCATCTACATAGGTTCCTTTATATGTGCAAGGTAATTGTGCAAATCATGAATCCTTGGCAATCCTTAGAACCACTTGATACTTCCCAGTTTCTCAATTTCAGCCATTATACAATCAGTTATACAAGGGATACACTTGGCATAAAGGTAGTTCATCATGATTTTGCTAAGTCTAATATGGCTTTGATGGAAAAATTGATAAAGTTGGAATCAACCAGTATATAAGGTGGGCCCAGTTGTCTATTAATTTTAGAAGAATAAGCAGGGAGGGCGTTGTAGAACTTCTCTTTCCTTCAGAGCACTGGGATCTTTCTTTTTCTTCTTTTTAGGTTTTAATCTATCCTTTTCTTTGAGTCTCTCATCACTGAGACTGAACATTCACTTCATGGTCACCTACTTTCTTGCTTTCTTTTATTTCCCCATATTCTCACCATGTTTTGTTTCTTCTAGAATCACCCAGAGTACCAGAAAAGGCTTTTTAAAGATAGTAAAGGACTTTATAAAGAGATAATACCTGCTCATTCTCTGCATTCTTCAGAGTCGCCTCTTCTTTTTTCTCCATTGCAGGGCCCAGAGTCATCTCTAGGGCTTCCAGTTCCCATGTTGGTAATCTGTCTAAAACATTTGCCTTATTTTTTTTCACACTCAATTCCAGTGGCCCTCACCCTCACACCCACAACTGTACTGTACTGTTTTATATCATCTAGAACAGTATATTTACTCAAAAAATTTTAAGTTCTTGAAGTTCATTCCTAATAAGTCCCTGACATCACTAGTTTTCTCCCTAACAAACCATCTCCAGTGTTTCTCTAGAAACCATAGCTGCAAACAACATTATGGTTGTAAGTGTATTACAACTGTAAGTGTATTGTTTTTCAAATGATTAGTGCAAACTGCAGTTGAGTTTCCTTCTTCCTTTGAGGCAGAAATTGACATGCTGACAATTTATTTTGGGAGTGTCTTTGAAATTAACATATGTGGGATGGGGGAAAGGGAGGAATGAAGATTGAGAAGAAGGGATATTGAGCCTCCATGTAGTCACAAGCTGACCCCACATGAATTCCCTCAGCATTGTTCTGAATTTGGGATTTATGGCTGTGACTATAGAATGGCAAGTCGTTGATCATAAGTTGCCCTGGAACAGGCGTATGACACTGGGTGGAGGTGGCTCTCTTCAGCCTTGGTTATTCCCAAAGAAGACTGACAGCTGAGAGTTGATCTCCAACAACTTCCCAGCAGCTGAGGGAAACCTCTTTCAGTTTCTACTCCTTCAGTTGTGAAGGAGGTTCTGGGCAGTGCAACAGAGCATTGCAGCAAACATGATTCAAGTTCAGAGGCACATTTTTGACCATTCACTATGAGCCCATGCAAATAGCAGTGCTTGGACTGGCTTTAGGAGCATTTTGTATTCCAGTAGCCTAGTGCTTTCCTTGCTGTGTGTATACGGCTGGTGATCTATGAATATTGAGGCCAAAGAAATTTTACATCCACATCATAGCTTATAGAATGTTTTGCATGTCAGACTATAAGGCAGTTATGTATATAAGACGATAACTCTGCTATGAATTCAATATAAAGTGTTTCTCCAAAGACTCATGTGTTGAGGACTTGATCCCCAACACAATAAGGTTCATAGATGGGGCCTAGCAAGGTAATTGGATTGTGCCAGTGCTAACCTTACTAATGGGTCAATCCACCATGGAATTCATGAGCTGACTGGGTTGTTCAAAGGTGGGGCCTAATTGAAGGAAGCAGATCAATGGTGAGGTATCTTTGAAAAACGTGTCTTGTCCCTAGCCTCTTCTTCTTTTGGCTCTTTCTTTTTTCTCTGCTCCCTGGCTACCATGAGATGAGCAGCTTTCCTCTGACACGCCCTTTTGCCATGATACACATGCTTTAGAGTCAACTGACCATGGACTGAAGCTTCTGAAACCATAAACCCAAAATAATTTTTTCCTCCTTTAAGGTATGTCAAATGTTTTGTTACAGTGACAAAAGCTAATACAAATACATACATAATATTCATAAAATATCCATATCCATATTTTAAACATAGAAATACCCACATACTTTTAGGAATGCAGATATAAAACAACCAAATTTCTACTTATGAAATGTACTTACTTATGAATATTTAAAATCTCTTGCTTTAAGAGAACAGATTTCATGAAGCAATTTTATATGCTTTGTTGCATTTGTTATCATTAAAGTCCCATTTTAAGTTTCCTAGAGATCTTCAGGGCGCATCATCTTTATTTCTTGTTTAAAATACAGCCCTTTTGAAATCTCTATCTAATAATGACCTTGGAAATTGTATTTTATGCCCAAAGCAGCCTTCACTATCTGTGGACTCCACAACATAATCACTTATTTTATTACTTCTTAAAGTATTTGTAAAAGGCTTATTCTAAACAATTTCCAACATTTGTAATTGGGAGGTCATTTCCCATTAATAATTACTAAAGCTATGGAAGGTTTTTTGTTTTTTGTTTTTTGCTTTTAACTGAGGCCATAGCTTACCATTATAAGAATATAAAACTAGTGATGTCTTTTCCTAGTAGCATTTTTTGTTTCAAATGAAGTAACTAGGAGGTAACCCTGTAATATGAATGACTTGGTAAAGATTCTGACTTAAGGCAACAGTTTTTCTGAGAATGTATATGAGAGACCTTGCCTTATATCTGGCTATATGCAGCAAACATGACATGAAAAACTCTTCTGCTATACAATGGTTTCCAAAGATAGTAAGATTTGAGAACTGTCTTGACTTCTCAATTTCTACTCCTGAATGTATCAAATTTTCTTCCTGCCTTCAGAAGAAAATTACTAAGGACCAGAAGAAGACAATATAGACAAATCATTCAAAATTACCCAATTGTAGAAAAGATAGCTTCAAGTTATATTATTATAAGAAAACTAGGAAACTACAAGAAGTGATCAAAAAATACAGTGAATATTAAAAATTTTAAAAATCTATTTCAATAAAAGTCACATTGCCATTAATCTTTCTCAAAACACTCGCTCCACTCTTCCTTGCTTTGAACATATTTATTCCATCATTTTTGTCAGTTTCTGGTGCATTTCTGGAAGTTCCCCTTCATGAGTGTCTTTAGTTATGCAATCATGGCTGTTTGGATGTCTGAACTGATTCAAAAGATTTACCTTTCATGGTCATTTTTACTTTGGGGAAGAGCCAGTGTGCCAGATCTGATAAATAAAGGGGGTGAAGACACACCCTGCCTTTTTGTTGGATGGTATCCCACAGCAGCATTCACCAAATTTTGGTCACACTTCCTAAACACACCCACAAAAGAATTCCAGAACTGCTTCAGAAAGTTGCAAGAATAAGTGTGTTCAAAGACAGCATGAGAATTTTGAGGGAGTTTTGTTGCAGTATGTCTTTTACTGCAATAATTCATTTTGATTTAAACATTCTCTGAATATGTTTGATTATATCTTATAAAATACCAAATAAAGCAAATGACAAATCATTCAGGAAAAACAAACAAGAGTGAAATAATGACATAATTCCTTTATTAGAGCAACCATCAGATGGGAGTGGCATGTCAGTGACTCTCAGCACCAGAGAATACAATCATCTCTATTTTAGTTTATCATACCCCTACCACCAAAAACTACCCTAACCTGAAACATTGATCTGTGGGCTGGACCTTCAAAACAGACCTAGGACCTAAACATGTCTCGTGGCCTTACCAAACATCTCCCATTCTCCCATCAGATCTAATACAATAACCTCAGACATGGTTTCCACACTTGGTTCCACAGTCAATTCTCCACCCCACCAGGGTGATCTTTGAAAAACACAAATTGGATCCTGCCATTCCCCTGCTGGAGATGCTCCAATACCCTTCTAGCCCCAGAACGAAATCCAATGTCCCATGGTGCTTGCAAGGTTCTCCTCCACCTAGGTCCTTACTGCTACATCCCTATGCTGCCAGCCTAGATTGCAAACCTCCCCAACTCTCCCACCAGCCTCTCCATTCCCATCAGTGCTACTCTTCATTACACCTTCTTTCTCCTCCCAAGAAATTGGAATAATTCAAGGAAAGCCTGGCAAAGGGGCTGGGTACAAAGGGGAAAAACAAGGACAATGACGTGATTGAGGATTCTGATTTTCTGCAAGGTACAGAACCCTGGAAGACACGGGTTAGTAGAGAGGTGGCCTAGAACACCACCAGCCAGCCAGAAACCACCCACCATGGACTTGGACCCATCAACTCTTTCCCTCCAAAAGTCTTCCTTGGGTTCCCAATGATGGAAGCCAACTGGAGCTGTAGGGCAGGCTGCCCACCAGTGTAGCCCCTGCAAGCCTCTGCCTCAGAGAGTTGGGTAGAGGGTAGAGAGGGGACTCTGGAAGCAATTGGAAAGAATCTGGTATAAGTACCTTAAAGTGTCCAGATGCCTCTCAGGAGTAGGTGTGGCTTAGGTGTGTCCTTGTATCTAGATCCTTTTTCTTGATGTCTCCCGACACTCTGTGTAACTCTGACGTACCCTTCACTAGAGGCACCCTCCACCAGTGTCTCTGCTATGTGCCAACAATATCCTGATTCCCCATATCACACTAATGAGTGATGACATCAATCATTGTTTTCTACCACTCTATGGTAGAGGCCATGAGAACAAGGAGCCTGTACGATCCGTGCATTCTCACTTATCCAGCAGTTATCTCTGTGTGCAGCACACTTTAGTTAACCACTGCTGAAATGAATTAACCAGAATTGTCATTTTATTTTCTAAATACCTATCATAGCTATAGTTGGAATGCTAAGTGCTATCCCTATATTTTCTTACCACATAGCTATAGTTGAAATGCTAAGTGATAGCCCTACATTTTTCTTACATTTTCTTGAGAAAAGACTAAGCCTAAACACTAACTGATTCATATTCCAGACACAAAAGTCCTATGGTATTAAGTAAATGACATTATCAACATTTTAATGACCATTTCATCATTTTTTTACAGTTACATTTTAACTTATATTCTTATCTACCCTCTACACCATGGATTAGGTGCTTAATCTATTTAGGTCACTGTTTTCCTATCTCTAATAAAAGGGAGTTTGACCAGACTCTTTTCATGATGTCTCACAACTATAAATTTCTGAGATCCTAAGTGTTGAACTACACAAGCTCCTTAAACTATGCACCCACATCTTACTCATCTTTGTGTCCCCGTCACGCAGTCCAGGTAGTCTAGGGCACAATCCTGCTGCAGAGTATCTATATTCAAACCAGCTCTGAGCAACAGTGGTCAAACCCAGCTCTGAATCATGTTGACCGTGCAGACTTGGACAACTAGTTTAAGCCTTCAGAGCCTCTATCTTCTCCATGGGAAAGAGAATGATAATGAGATAATGGTTGTAAAGATCTGAGCCCAGAGCACAACTCGCAGTCCACTGGAATGTGGATGGATGTCCGATCCAGTGTATCTAGGATTCTAGACAAATTGCTTAGATTAAATTGCAAAATATGCATTATTTTTTCCATATCATGTTCCCTAAAACACTGAGTGATTAACATAACTTCTACTCTTTAGTTCATAAATAGATATAAATGAATTACTTGTATTTGTGCTAAAACACCATAATTCTAAAATGTACAGTTAATAATTACAGATGTATTGCTAATACATTTATAAGACAGGGCATACCCTAAATTTGTTTGTGTTGCTTTATGTATAAATTTATACATAAACTGATTATGTTGACATTTAAGTGAACAACAGTACAACTATTTCCTGAAAGTTTTTGTGAACAAGAATTTTCTGTTTCTAATAAAAAGACCCACTTGATTATCATATTGTTACTTAATTATTCCAGAACAAAATAGTCTGAACTTTTATTGGGTTAAATCAGAGCTGGGGAGTTATATTATCTTGCAAATCTAGTTTCTGATTAACTCATTAAACAAGAGAAGGTGTAACAACAAATTTAATTATCAAATGTGACTTTTCCTGCCAATTTTTTTCCTTAACTGTTTGTGCTGTTGGTTTAGCACATCTGGTTTTCATTTGAGAATAGAAATCATAAATCCCACAAACCATCCACCGACTCCTAATCCTAGCAAAGACTGGTATTACTTTAGCAGCATAATATGCTTTTCTTTCCTCGGGTGGAAATAGACGTGCAGCTTTATAGTGGATTAAAAAAGACAATTGAGAAATTTCCTATTATAAACATGTATGGTATCTTAATTTCCTGGTATAATAGCAGGCTGGCTAACATAATTAATTATATTTTAAATGCAAATTGTTGACAACAGATCATCTGGTTTAAATTATTTAAGCCATGCCAACTCTAAAGAAAGTCTGGCTCTATAATTCCTAAACTTTTTTTAATAAAAATAATTCCATATTCTCTCCCATGCCCAGTCATCTCTTTAAAATTTCTCATGATATTTAAAGCACCATCACAACAACCCCATAGAGACAACAAGGCAAATATAAGTGATTTATATGCAGATTTCAACCTATTTACTGAGCTTAATAGTAACAGACAAAATATTATATGCAAAATGCATTCATTTAAATTTTTGATCAGATCTTTCTGCTGCTTGATAGAGCACACAAGTTATCTTGGCATAGAAGCAAATACATTTCAGAATAGAAGTCTCAAGCCAAGTGTATCTGTAGTGAGAGACCTATATAACACAATGGCTAGATGATCCATTAGTTTCACTCATCTTGATTGACAAGTATCACTGCAAGGTGTATCAATCCTGAAATTTCCACCGTAAGCACTAAAGTGACTGAGATAATGACAGCTCTCAGACCAACTGTGCTGTGTACCCACAGAGCTCACCTTGCTCGATATTTCAAAAAGGTAGGATGTCAGCCATGTGTGGTATGCAGGATAATTTCAGGGAGCGTACACACATTGGTTAAATTTATATTTACACTTGTGTATCAGTGGGCATCAGAATAAACAGCTAGCGTATTACACTGTGATTACATTGATGCTGTTACTTAGGGAAAGGTTAATATAGTTAAGTAAAACAGGTGAGTTAATTAAAAAAAATAAAGAAAATGACTGGGCAGGTAATACGTGCAAATGACAAAAATAGTGATGGTCTTATATAGGAATGACTAAAATTGGGGAAACAGTGAGCTAGTCCAGGCCTAATTTTATAAGTGAGGAAAAGGAGGCACTGAATAGTTGCACAAGTTTACCCAGGATCTTCTGGTTTGTCAGAGGTAGTATAAATTCTATAGTCCTGTATCCGTCTAGTCCATTAAGATTGACTACCTCCCCTGTAAACTATTTATTTAAGCTTCACAAAGTACACGGTGTTTTCTTTTGTCTTTTCTTCCAGAAGCATGGGTCAATAAGAAATTCAGATACATCCTCAAGCTATTTGTGTATTTGACGTTGTTTCTTTTTATGGAATGACAGTGGTACAGTTGTCATCTGACCAGAATAAAAAGGTGCTAATGAAAGCTGATCTCACTTTCAGCTATATTTAAACAGAGTAATATTGATTAGATCTGTATTGTTAATTATGGAGATAGAAGTGGAATATAAGAATATTAAGTTTACGATCCTTTGTATATTTTGTTAAGCTAACTAGCAAGACTTCTGATTAAATTCAACAATGCTAAAATAACACTTTGACCTAACACACCTAGACCTTGGGACATTTTTGCTTTTCACAGATGGAAAAACGATGTTCGGCAATATTTTCTGTAGTTTAGGAAATGGGAAACCAAAGTCCACCTCTATTTCCTCATGCTGCAGGAATGAGTTGGGGCCCGCTCTGAACGGGCTGTGAGCCTCTCTTCCCACGTCAGTGTCCAGAGACCTAACATTGGTAACTTTAAATCATTGGCCACAATCGGAATGCACACACCACAGAAACTGGCAAATGCTACAAATCAGAACCACTTCCCAGAGAGCTGAATGCTTGGTATTTTCCAGCACACCTCTTCTTGAGCAGTTCTGAGGGTGGGCTCAAGGTAAGCCCTTTTTAAATGGGACTTGGGAACAGAAAGAACAACATGCAAATTAGCTTCTACACCAGCAAGAGCTTACCAGGGGAGGAGGAGGGGTCACACAGGTCTCCCGGAGCAGATAAGCCACGCAGCAGGAAAGCACTTGGCTCTATGGTCCTTGCTTTCCTGGGACTTCAATGCAGCTTGAGCCCTGAGGAAAAACAGGTCCAAATAGTCAGAAATGGATTTTTCTTGTTATTCTGCCGACTAGAAAGTCATTGCCTAAGGCTCCTTGGAAAGTGAAGATGACAAGTGACGCCTTCCTCTGGAAGACAAATTTCTAGATGAAACCCTTAGGATAGGGCTAGATGCTGCTGTCCAATAGGACTTTCTACAGTGATGGACATGTCACGTACCTCTGCTGCCAGTGAGACAGCCACTGGTTACCTGCGGCTATTGAACTCTTGAAATGAGCCTAGTCTGAGTTGAGGTATGTTGGAGATATGTTGGAAGGGTAAAATACACACTGAATTTCCAAGACACAGTATAAAAAATGAATGACTACCAACATTAACATGTTTATATTGTTTACATATTAAACTTATAATCTTTTGGATATATTAATTATTCAGGATTATATAGGCTTCAAATTAATCTAACCTGTCTATTGCTACTATTTGTTGATATTTTTAATGTTGCTAACAGCACCTGGGTGCCACTAATTCTGAATTAGGTGCTAAAAGGAGGGAAAAGAGTATAGGGAATGACGAGAGGGACAAGGAACAAAGGAAATAAATTGTAGGTGTCATAAGACAAATTTTGTAATGCAACCTCTGTTTTTCACTGAGTACTAGAATGCCAGGAAAATGCATAATGAATCACCAGCATGTTGCACAGGGGCACAAGAGAATGCACTCAAATGCCAAGGATTTGGGACTATCTCAAGAATAATCTGTATTTCCCCCTAATCTCCCTTTGGTGAATAGTATTGTGACACTGTTCAAGAAGGCACTATGGAATTGCATGAGAGACTAGGGGCAAGTTTTTAGTTCTGCTTCCAATATATATAGCCCACTAGACAAAGAGCAGTATTGTGCTTGAGAATTTATGTCACATCACTGTGTAGCTCGAAATCCAGCCCTTTTTTTCAGTCAGAGCACCATAAGGCACAGATTAAGGCGTAAGCAACACCAATAAATCAGAAGGATGGCCACAGCCGTATAGAACTCACACTTCATTATTTTAATTTCAGGTCTTCAGTTTCTCAAGAAGGTTAAGAAGCACAACACAGTAATTCAAATACACTCAATGTCGAAAATGTATTTTCTTGCCCATTTTTCAGGAGTAGGCTTGGCTTCTGAATCTGTCAGCAAAAGCACCTCACTGAGGGAAACTGCTACGACCATAGGAAAAAAAGAGTTTGATTTTAACATTAAAAGAGAGGAAGGAGAAATTATTTCTGCTACTCCATAGAAAGGCAAATCTTCAAGCCTGAAACTGTTCACTTTGTTAGCATCCTGTGTGTTAAGGAGACAAAGATCGTGTTCTAATTAGAAAATTCAAATCAAGCATAAATCAAATATAAGTTTCTGCCGCCCACGTCACCTGCAAAACCATGGAGAAAGAAGCGCACTGCAGAGCCCTGAGAGGGACACGGTTGGTGCATAAATCCTTCCTTTCTCTGCATGCTCTTTCGAGGTTTTTACATGCAGCACAGAGCAGGAACTGTAAAAATAGACTTCATGTTTCTGAAGAAGTGAAAGGCTCCTTGGATAACGGTGGTAAAGTATGTCTACTAGAATATCATGGCTGCATGCAAACATGAAACTCAAAAAATAGCTACCATTCCAGACAAAATTATTCTTTTAAATATTCAGCCCAAAGAAAAATACGTGGCCACTTGAGGAGAGAAGAAACTTTGTCCTGTGATACCGGAAAAACACAGTGGCATTAACTAGTCCAGAAATGTGGCCAACGAATCCGGTTAATTCACACCGATTTCTCCTGAACTGTGAGTCTCAGGTTATTTTTCTCTTTTTATTTTCCTTTCTCTTTGCGAGACCCATACAGAAGTAGAAAGGAAGTAATCTGGAAGCAAAAAGTATGGATTTTTGCAGAAGTCCTGGAAGACACAAGTTGACTGCCTCCTTCCTTCCTGTCATCGACAGGAACAAAACAAACACTCAGACAGGCGCACTGGCATCTCCTCAGCCTTCTCCTAGGCTTCTTGTTGACCCATTTCCTGGGTCTCCTCTTGACCCTTTGCAGACCTCTCCTGAAATTGTTCAACCTTGATAGCTACTCATCTGCTGATTCACAGGGCTATGCAACCAATATTTATTAAGCAACTAATATGTGCAAGACCTGGCCTAGACGCTGAAGGCAGGGGCCATGGTGAGACAGAGGGAGAGAGAGAGAGAGAGAAAGAGAGAGAGAGAGAGAGAGAGAGAGAGAGAGAGAGAGAGAGAAGAATTTTCTTCAATGAACATATAATCTAGGGTGGTAGATATGAATAAAATTCATATTTTATTGCCATAAAATACTGAATAGACTGTCATAAAATATTGAGTGAACCAAATGCTATAATAGTGTGGCATGAAACCAGAATAAAACTCTAGGAAAGGCTGTGTCTCAGAATGTCTGGAGATCCTGTGGGGTACATGTAGCAGTGGGGTAGCAGTCTGCGTCCTTTGGCAAGAAGCAATTGTAAGGAGAGACAGAGTAAAGAGAGTTGGATTGTGACGTTCCTGAGATCACAGTTCAAGCAGGATTGGACAGAAGCTGGTTTTGCCTGTTTTGTTGTTATCATTACTCCAGATCCAAGTGCCCTGGAAGACCTAGGTCACAAATGATATCAATAATGAGCTGTTTGATCCTGTGGGAAACCAACTTGTGAGTTCTAGCAAGGTTTCTTAGAAAAGGTGGTGTTCAAGGGCCAGGGATCTAGCTCAGCAGCACAGGGCCTGCCTGGCAAGGCGAGATTGTGAGTTTGATTCCCAGTACCACTTAAAAAAAATAAGGTGGTATTTTAACTGACTTTGACATATGAGTACGGTTTGGCAGGTAGAAGATGGAGCCAAATTGCCTTCCAGAATGAGAAGAGGCAGTAAAAGTGAAGACACTAAATATGAAGGGAAGCTACACTAAATATGAAGGAAATAGTTATATATACACATACGTGTGTGTGTGTGTGTGTGTGTGTGTGTGTGTGTATATATATATATATATATATATATATATATATATATAAAACACATGTACAGATATCTATATCCCACTACCATGAGGTAGTTATTATTTCAGTTTTTCTGATAATGAAATGGGAAGTCTGAAAGGTGAAACTGAAAGCCTTGCCCAAGGTTATCAAGTTATTAGGCACCAGAGCCAAATTTAAATCCAAGTCTAAATCTATGCCATGTAGCCTTCCTCAAAGCAGGTGGCACGTAAGTTCGATCAGAGGCTGTTACTGTAGATATCGATGAGTTGCAACAAAAACGATCATGCTGATGTGCCCAAGGGCAGCTGGACAGAGCGAGAAGTGACTGGAGACAGCACAGAGAGAGCAGCAAGAGGTAACTACTGAAGGGCTTTGAGGGTTTGTTCACCCAGCCTGCTGCAGAGGGCACAAAACCACTAACCAGCAAAGTCCTCGCCAAGTCCATTATCCCAGGATGAGAGAAGGCAACAGCGTGGTTGCAGTGTCTCCTGGGATTGGTCCAGAATCAAGAACAGTGAAAAAGCAGAAATGGATTACATAGATATATTAATGGTAGCTGATGAACCCTCTGTAGTCATGGCAGTGTGGTGTGTTTGAGTCAGGTCTGAGAAACCACAAACGAGACACTTTGAAAGTTCTTAGAAAATTGGTGCATTTCAATGCCAATACAAAGTGGACGATGGATCTTGTGTAGACGTGTGTAGGTTTCTAGAAATGAACTGCAGACAGTGTCAAGTGCTGAGAATGGAGAATGATCATCGCAACAATAGCAGATCTGTCGTTATCCTGGGTCCACTCTTGGCTGAAGATGCTTCCAGCCTCAACTGAGGAGAGATGTACATGGGGTGGGGGGTGATAATAGCACAGTACCACTATGGTGCACTCAAAGTAGTGTGTTTTATTCCTACATGTGCTTGTTAACACACTATTCAGTAATTGTGTGTAGGTATCATAGTCCTTCTCCAGAAATTTTGAATAATCTCTTTTTATTATTGCTCTGATTTTATAATTTTTTTTTCAGATTTTAAAGGAAGAGACAGCTAACCAACCAGGGCAGTCTCTATCCTGTACCCTGATACAAACACAGGAAAGAATTTGCCTCCTATGTGGTGGATCGAGTGAAGTGAGGTAGGGCAGGGACATTCTTGTTTGGATGAGTCAGATAAATATTCCTTACTTTAAGATACTTGATATTTACTTTGCAGAAAATAAAAAGTCATCAAAAGCATCTGCCTGGGGGTGTGATATAATCAGTTCTGTACTCCAGGAGAGTCCCAAGAGCAATGTGAAGGAAGGATTAAACCATTCATTTGCCTTGTTTCATCAAAATCTACATGTTCTCCTTTAATCAGTATGAGAGCAATGTTATTATAATGGGTATCTTAGTGCCTTCTACCTAGTAGCTAAGAAAGTTAATTTAATTGAATTTCAGTTGAATAGAATAGTCTCCAGAAATGTAACAACAACCTTTCAAAAACCTGGGCTTCCTAAGGAGAGTGTTCAGGTTCTAGGAAGGTGAAAGACAAGGAATCATTTCAGGGGTGGAGAACGTTTGGTGTCTAAGGTATCACCAAGGAAATCTTTACTCTTGCTATACAAACCTTTTGCCTGTCACTCTGATGTGTTTCCTTCAGTACAGATCAGTCCATGCATGTGAAAATTTGCATTGGAAAATAACAGAAGTTGACTTTTCCTAGAATTATTTCTGGAGTAAGCTTCTAGAATAGTTCTTGATTTATATACAAAACTTCTTATATAGGGCCGGGGATATGGCACAGGAGCATAGTGCCTGCCTGGAAAGTCTGAGGTCCAGAGTTCGATTCCCCATACCCTTCTCCCAAAAACAACTCCTTGTATATAAATCAAGTAGTGATAACCATGTGCCCAAATGTGGCTTTCAGCTCTTCTGCATGCCACAGTTTTAACTGGGACTGGGATTCGCTCAGAATTGATATACTCTGGGCCAGAATCCTGATAGCAGATCTCTCTGTGAAGACTGAAACAGTAGACTGCACTTGAAGACCTCTCCTTGTCTCACTCATTTGAATGAGAGCTGGCTCTTCTTGTTTCTTACTTTCTGAAATCTACTTACTATATGCTGCTGCTTTGCCTTTCCTTTTTTGAGCATCCATTGTTTCCACTCATTCACACAATTATTCATCTGACAAATACTGGCCGAGGTGTGCTGCTTGCTCTGCACTGTACTGAGGACACAGATAGATAAGACCCAGTAACTGCCATCGGGAACAGTGTGGTCTGGTGGAGGGAGGATAGGATGTGGTAGGGGCATGAAAGGAGGCTGAAGAAGCACAGAGGGGTTATTGGGCAAGTCTCAAAGGATCTGGGTCCTAAAGATGAGTAGATGCTCAGAACATCAAGAGAAAGAGGAAGCTGGATGTGGTGGCTTACACCTGAAATTCCGTCACTGGGAGCCTGAGGCAGGAGGATCACAAGTTTAAGACCAGTTTGGGCAATTTAGTGACTTAATGTGACTCTGTCTCAAGGTGGAGGTAGGGAGGTGCATACTTCTCCTTGTCATTCTTATCCCTATACATAAAGAATGTAAATGTTGGGGAACTTGAGCTCTTTCTGTATCATAAGTGATTCCTGGACTTGCCGAGACCCTTAATTTCTCATAAAAACATAGGAGCTAGGGGGATTAGCTCAGTGGCTGACCATATGCTTTGCAAATTCTAGGCCTGGGTTCAATCCCTGGTACCACCCTCCCCAAATATGTATATACAGAAATGTAATTCTATGTGTATGATTGACTACCTGCCTCTGCCACCATATTCTGTTCTCTGTTCATATCCCATGAATGTCATGGGTTGACCATTCAAGATATAGTAACATGTAGTCTTGGAGGGTGATGAAAAAAGAAGACCAAGTAGGAACCACAATGAAAGTGGGAAAGAAACATACATAAAGGGCAGTACATTCAAAAAGCAGAATTTAATGACATATATATGCTTGGAAGGCATGAGAAAGATTGGTGGTGTTTGGGGGAGGTTTGGGGGATGCGAAGGGAAGGTGGGTGCTATTTTTTGTAGCACTGACTAGGCATGTATTGTTACTGAGTCCCAGAGTTGATCTTAATGAGAACCCTAAATCTAAGGCTCTTAAAACTGATGATAAACCCAAGAGCCACTTCAGGGAGTGACCAGGCATCAATTTGTCCATGTGAGGCAACTTTCCTGCTTTAAAATCTTGTTGAAATTCAGTACTCATGAGGTTTTTTTTCTTTAAAGAAACATCAGCTAATGTGCATGGATAATTATTTTAAATCATTTAAAAAAAAACTATTGTGATGCTTTTTGCCATCAGTCTATACTAAAAGATTCATAGCCCATATTGATTTTTCTTCCTCCAAAGACATCTCAATTTTCAATAAACCAGAGGCCTCCCGCTTCCCATATGATCTTCTTGCTTGCTTTGCTAGCTCTGGCCTCTGGCCACCTTCCCAGGAAGTGTATTTTCCAAACTTGTATTTTTCTTTCTTTCTTTTTTTTTCTTTTTTTTTTTTTTTAGTGACAATATCTGGTTTGAAATATTTTATTGCCCTGTTGCTCTTAGAGGCTGTACTGGAAATATTTGAGGGATAACCAGGCAGCCTTAGGTATCTCCGTGTGTGGACAGACCTAAGCCTGTTTTGATGACTCATTGATGCAGCCAAAGTTTCTGCAGCAAGAGGATGAGGGGGTTTTCTTAAAGGACCCTCAGCGAAAGCACAGAGGTGAAGTCCATCTTCAAGGCAGTCTCACCTCCTATTTGGGACCCTTCTGTCTCCTGGGTTGGGCACCTCCTCTCCCAATTCAAAACATCTAACTACATCAGGGAATTAGTGTTGTTTCCTCACATGTCAGGTTGAAAGCAATCCCTGATAGGATATTAGTAAAACAAACAACAGACCACAGGAAGAATAACAAAATAACTACCACAAAAAGTCTCACAAAGTCATTTTCCATGTGACTTATTATATATTCCCTCAAGAAATGGCTGTTGAGCATCCACGGTGTGCCAGAGGAAATGCCAATTAACGGAGATAAATCAACGAATGCTTCAAATACAGTAAGTTAATGTTAGGATAGATATATGCATGAGGTTCTGGGAAGGCTAAAAAAGAGAAAAAAAAAATCAAGCAGTTGGTGCCAAGCCGTGTGTCCATGATCTCATTTCCTTCTCACAACAACTGTAACAGGCAGACAGCATTATTTCCCCCATCACACAAGTGAGGAAATGGGGATTAGGCAAGACACATAATTTACCCAAAGTCACATGGTCAGTACCTGGTGGGATCTGGACTTGAATCCTTACCTGCCTGACTCGAAAGCTGTGTGCCAGGTTTTAGTCAAGCTGCTTTCCTGAGCAAAGAAGGTGATCTCGAACTCAAATCAGCAAAGAAAGGCAAGAAGAGTGCTAGAGGCAGCGTGTGCAAGGGTTCAGAGGCAGGAGGGTCATGATGAATTCAAAACACCTCACTGGGCCAAGAGTGATCTAATTAAAAGGCCAGTGGGCCAAGCTCAAATCTGGGGAATCCCAAGAGCTTAGAGCACAGAAAGAAAGACAAGCCTGAGAGGAGATGTGAGTAGGAGTCATGAGAAAGGAATATTGCTGAAGCCAAAGAATCAGACAGAAGAAATTTAGGAAAATGCATTCAAGCCCCCAGGGAGGGCAGAATAGGATTTTCAGAACAGGAATCTCAAGGACAGGGAGCCACATTTTGGAGCAGAGGTCACTGCTTAAACACTTAAATGACGATGGACTTCATAGGTGACCTTTGCCAGTGACCAGTTTTGGGGCTGAGTGGGCTGGCTGATGGATGGAATGACAACATTTTAGAAATGGACCATGGGATTATTTAATTTAACCGTCTCATTTTCTATAAGAGGAAATGGAGACCTAGAACTCTCAGTAATTTTTCCTGCCACTGCATAGGTAATTAGGGCTAGAGCTGTGGCTAGAATTCAGATCATCTGACTATCTTAAAAGGAAACATTTCAGACATGCATTCTATGCAGGGGACAGGAATAGGCAATCTGTAAAGAAGTGCTGGAGGCCAAGAGACATGAGAAAAATGTGTGCAGCTTCATTTGGAATCAAAGGACCCTCAATACTACAAGGAAACAGACACACCCACATTGCTGGGAGAAATCTAAATTGTAATAATTGTTTGTGGAGGATATTTTGGGGATAGGGAAGCGGTAATAAAGTACAGTGATTAAAAATATCTGTATAGTCAGACATACTCAGGTTTAAATAGGAGATCTGCCAACCACACCGCTATTAGCCATTTTCTGGTCACAAGTCCCAGTTTTCTCTAAAAAATGTGGATTTTAGTAGCTCTTGTCTCATCTGCTTATTGTAAGGATTAAGTGAGATGGTGTTTATAAAGTAGTTAGCATAATTCTTAGAATAGATAGTCCAATAAATGGTATTAGCATGATCATTATATATAAGAAATTTTACAAATATTCACATTCGTTGGCCCAGCTATTACATGTCTAGGAATTTATCTTACAGGAATGATCAGAACTGGGCATAAAGCTTTATGCATATGTATATTCATCATAACATTATTTATACTAGTGAAAAATTAGAAATACAAAGTCCAAGAATAGAGCAGGTAAATAAATGATGGTTCATCTGGCTGATGGAATACCATGTGACCGTTAAATATTATGTGACAAAAGAACACTTAATCATCTGAGAAATCATCCATATTAAGTGACACAAGCAGGTTACACAACAATATTTAAACATAATATCAATTTTGTAATAATAAAACACATGCGTGCGTGCATTCTATACATGTAGAAAATACTGAATAGCAACTTGGTGGTAAGGATAGGCCTCTGTTGCAACTCCTGCCAGTTACACTCTTGTCCTCTGAATTGAGGAAAAGCCCCACTTAGTAGATTGTGTTGTAAACTCTGTCATAAGATTAAAAGAGATAATGGAAATAAATTCCTTTTTCTGATCCTATCAAAACTACATAAATGTTTGAGTTTAACAAACCATTCACCACCTTCCAGACTTGGAAAGAAATTATATTTTACAGTTTACAGATTTAGCTCAGCATGTTGGACTTACCACATTTAGTTTCTATTAATGCTTTTCAGCGCCATATACCTTAGACAGGCTTCCTCCCAAGTATTTCTTACAGGGAGCGGATTAGACTAAATAAAATAAAGAAGTAAACTAAATAGACAAACTTTCTGTGAATGAACACTGAGTAAGAATGGTAGAGTTGATTTGTTCACTACTTTCCTCTATGAGTTTGTGCTAGAAAGTCTACACAGGTATTAAACCACAAATGAGAAAAATACCGGACCCAAAAGAAGGCTGGATCACTTTTTCTATGTATGATTCCAAATTGTTCACTTATAATAGACTTTGAGAAGACTGTAGAACAGAGCTTTAAAATCACTTATCTACTCTTTCTAGCAGTATGTGAAAAGTTCAAAATATATACACCAAATAGGTCCCACAAACAAAAAAAAAAGGTTCATTATAGTTTGCAACATATTTAAATTATAACATTACTAAAACTGTGCTCGGGCAGGTCACTTAACCTATCAACTCCTCTGTGTTCTCATTCCTCCACATGTAGGACTGAATGGGTGATTTCTAAAATTCCTCCTAATTCTATAATTATAAAGCAAACTGTCACACAATGTGAATTAAATCTTAGAAACTGGCTTTTTCTGGGGAAGAAGTTGAATCTCCTGGAATTACAAAATACCAATATGAATATTTTTTGATGTTAAGAGACAAATTTAAGTATTACATTAATTCAAATTCCAATGAGCAGAACATCATCCATGAGTTAGAACCAAGATATAAATTATTTACATGACAAGCATGATAATTCAAATTTCTAGTTGCATTTTGTGTACCAACATATACACAAATGCATTGATACTTGATAGAAACATTATTTTTGAGAGAAGTAAAAACTAAACCAAAAAATTGTCTCGTTTCACCATACATTTTTATGTAATGCTCATTTGAATATCACTACAATCCTATGAACATAGTTTTGATTGTATTTTTCTCTTTACAAAGATTAGAAGCAAATAGTTTTCCCCAAAGAGCGTAGTTATTTAAATAGGAGAGCTAGGAATGGAATCCAGGTCTCAAACCCCAAAACCCAACTGCTTTCTGTTGTATGGCATCGTCTCTGAGGCCAGCCAGCTCATTTAAATGTGAGTTTCTAGACACCTTTGAGGATGGCTTTTGTGCACAGCAAAGATTATTCTCTGGTTACGTTTGCTTTTATAATTGACTTATGGAAATTATAAATTTAAAAACTTACACACCTAAAAATCTTCAGCCTTTTAGATCAGAGGCAGGCTAGAACCGGCTGGTTACCTATCTATGTAAATAATGTTTGGTTGGAACACAGCCACACCTGTTTATTCACATAACATCTACATTGTTTTTGTGCTATCATAACCCAGTTGAATAGTTTCAATGGCGACCATAAGATCCATAAAGTCTAAGATATTCACTATATGGCCCTTCACAGATAAAAAGTCTGCCGATCCCTATTAGATTCATCTAATAGATCTCAGTCTATATGTAAAGTTAGCAAATTCTGATAATCACTAGAAAAGAGGTTTTCATAAATTCAGTGAAAGTGTCTTTAAACATTTTAAACAACGTTTATATATTTACTATTAGATTTCCTTTTCATATAGTTCAAGTATATATCTTAACTAACAAAAACTTTCCCAAGTGTTTGTATTACTCTTATAAATCTAATAAACCATGTTGAATCCTGTAACTGTATGTATATATAATGTATAACTATGCTAAATCCTCAATTATATGTATAATTTCTAGCTATAATTATAATTTTATAACGATGTTGAGTTTTAAATTCTTTTAAGTGGCTCACTACTTTGTACAAATATGGAAAGATTTCAGTGTGGAAATCATAAGCCTAAATTGTAATTTTTATTCAGAATAATAAATCTGACCTCTTTAACAAAGACGCTAAATTCTCTTAAAAAAATGAATAAACACGAACGGATTCTTTCTTGACATAAACGTAAGTATTGTAGATGTTTTTCCTATGCTTAAATGTGAATCACCTCAAGCTTTGGGTTTAGGTTGATTTAGAGGCTTCTCCTTAATAGCAGGGAGAACCAAGGTAGCTAAGGTCACTTGATTCTCTGGACAGCCTCTGAGAACTGCCACATCCAGGGACCAAAGTTACAAAAGCCTCCAGTAACCCTAAAGCTCAGGGGCCTCAGCAATGAAGGTTTCACCTCATCAGGCAAAGAAGTTCAGGGCTCTGAGCATTTCACCAGGAGCAAAGACTACCGCGAATGGAAAGAACAGGAAGAGGCTACAAACGCCAACAACAATTCATGACTAAGGGGCAAATTTTGAGGATTGTAGCACCGTAGCTACTCATATTTTCCCTTATTCTATTATTTACATCTTTTGATAACTTTCCTTTTTATTCTTTTCTCCTTCCTCCAACTGTTCTACTAAGGGATTTGGGGGTCACAATGAACTCTCCTCCAGTCCGCAGGTTATAGGACATCAAGAATGGATCGTGATTAGGTTAAAAGGAAAAATGAACATTACCCAGACATGGATATTGAGAAGAGTGGGTCTCCCTCTGGGGAGTGGGAAAATGTGTTTGAATGTTTGTGAGGACCTGTGTGTTTGCGGAAGCTCAATTTAGGAAACCGAATGTCTATGCATGTTTAACAGCCACAGGTGGAGTAAGTGGATCGGTGCTCAGAAGTCATTCCAAGCTCCTTTTAGTGTTATCTTCCTCTTTCGGAGAGGTGGAACACCACAAACTCATTCTTCTCAGGTTTCCTCGAAGTAAAGCTCTAAAGATAATTTAGGTTCTCATGATGCACTTGGTTGGTTCCAGATTCACTTCTGCTGCTTCTGCTGCTTCTACTGGCAAACTTGATCAAGGAGTCACTGGACGCTTCTTCAATAGGGTTAACAGAGGTCCCAGTGTGTGGCTACCACGTAGTCGTGGAGGTGTCAAAGGAGGGCACAGACCATCCATTCTGAGGGTGGGGATGGCAGGAGGTGGCTGCTGTAATGGACACTTCCTGAGGCTGGTGGCTTCCTAATGGAGGCAGATTTCTGGTCACAGCTGTGGCAGTGTGGCTCCTAAGCCAGCAGCTGTAATGGCAGCAATCTCACTTAGAGGAGGTTTTCTGTTGCACAAAAGGTGTGAGTTGCTGTGGTGACCTGGTTCTATGAATTGAACAGTTATTCCTGAAGTTCAACCCAGAGTGTTTCCGCGACCTTTAAAACAAGCCTAGCAGCCATTTATCACCCTAAAACAAATTTCTTTCTGCTTAAATCCCAAGAAGATTTCTGACCTCTGCCGGGGAAAACCTAACTGGTTTTTTTAAAAAAAAGATATTCCCCTCTAGGTCTTCAGTCTTGTGAATTTATCAAAATTCTCCACTTTTTTTTATGTGATTCCTATGTGATAACGCCTCACAATCTTGCATGCATTTTAAAAAATCATTGCTCTTATGGCCTTATCTGACTATGTCATGTCTGAACACATTATGAGCATTATTCTATGGTCAGCTCTATTTTCCCATCCACTTTGCTATTTTCGGTGCCTAGTGACCCACGCCATGCTTTGATTTGCCAGGATATCCGTGGACAATACTGTCCCCACTGGCTGCTGGTCCATGTCCTGAACTTTCCCCTCTCTTTGTACCTTCTCCTTCCTTAATCAAAATGTCTAGTTTATGTCCTCCCAAAATTCTTTTTCTCCGTAGATAGTCTAATAAAGGAATTTAGGTTAACTGGTGACAATGGAAATAATATTTTAATATTGATAAAGATAATGACAGTCACTTCTGAGATTTATTGAGTGCTGACTGCCTGCCAAGAACTTTGTAAGAACTATCTCATTTAATTATTCAAGATCTCCAAACCTAATGAGCCAAATGCTATCATTCCCATGTTATAGATGAGAAGCCCAAGGCCTAAAGAGGCTTAAAAATATGATTAAAATCAAACAGCCAGAACCAGAACTTGAACCCAGAGCTGAACCCACAGTCTAGTCTAATAACTACATTGCCTCTTCAAATATAAAGGAATGATTTGAGAATTCCAGGTGGCCTTACAACTTGACAAGGAAGATTTTAGGATATGACAGTTTTCTAGCAACAGAAGCTTTTGTGTTTCACTAAGATCAGGAGAGCTGAATATAATAGCTAAAGAAGAAGATTTCACCTTTTGTGGTAACACAACCATTCCTGTGGTAACAAGATAAGCATTTGGTTCATTTCATTGCATTATATAAGAAATGAAACTGGAAAACATGAATATTTAAAGAAGAATAAACGTATATAAGTAAATGAACAGAAATGGAGAAATCTGAAGAAATGGAGGTTAGTATACTCTTGTGATAAAAATATTTCATTAAATAGTCCATATTACGATAAGCCTCTAAAAGATTAAAGTAGTATAGATAAAACAGTAAATCGAGTTTAATGCAGGATTAGGTAAAAGGCTGGTATTCCGTAATAATGTAAGATGCTTAAAGCTTAGTTCACTGTTTATTTGGAAAAGAGGAAAGGTGAGCGTGCAAAATGGATCTTGTGTTTGATAAATATTAGGTTCCCGAGGAAACAATAACCATAAATGATAAGATAGAAACCTTGTAATCCAGGAAACTAACTAGAACAGCTGCATGGAGACCATTTCCACAGTAGGAAATTATGTGGAAAATCTAGTGAGGTTTTCAATGTTCCAATATTATTAATAAAGTAGGGCATGCATAAATCCTATGGGCTCCTCCAGTGTCTGTTTAACTCTCCGAAATCGTCAACGGAGGATGAGGAGTGAAGGTTGGTCTAACTCATATGCGTAACTCAGCCTCCATCTAGAGAAAACCACCAACCAGTTCAAGAGCAGATCTGGGCAGTTCTGTTTGCCAAACACTCATGGACGTGTTCCAATGTCCTACAGTCAAGTTGTTCTGGGATCAGACTGATGAATAACCTCTGTGAAAGGAACTGTAGGGTAATGAATGAATAATCAAAGAGACTATGAAAATTACCAAATAAAAATTAATGTTTGCAAATACTAATTTAATTGTATTATAAATTTCATTGTTATTGTCTCTGCTACTGCCACACTTAAACTACAAAAATCTGAAGCAGAGTTGTGATTTGACTTGCCCTTTCAACGAAAAATTAATTATCATACTTTCATAGTCCCCCCGCTCCCCGGTAGTGCTAAACATGGGACTGTTATTTTCAGGCTCTTTATTTCACTCCCACAATTTATTCTATACACTCCACCATGCAAATTACAAGGTTCGGTTTTGACACTGGGGGAGAAAATGACTAGGCATACAAGGACGGATAGATGTAGATAGGTAGATAGATTTTTCATATGATCATTTGCACAACCACAACCACATTTTCAAACTAAAAAGTATACAAAAGTGGTTTTCGAAGAGATTAAATACTCTGACAAAATGAAGAATAAAAAAGTTCCAAATGGATGGTCCTTTGGAGTAGAGAAAGGTTAGCACTGAATACGCTTTTGAAATACACTATGGAGGATTCTCATTCTAAGATTAAGGTTGTTCCTGCCTCTAGGTTCAAGTGTTGCTCAATCAGCAAGGTGCTCAATTCACAGTGATTGCCGCGCATTTTCTTGTTGATCAAGAAAATGCATATTCTCAGCCGAGATACATTTACCAGCACATTTACCATAAAAATGAATATACGAAATAGGGTTTTGATTTAAATTTTCCAGTTGCAGCAGATCGAGAAAAATGTATGCAGAAGATTCCACTTGAAAAGCTCCGATTCAAATAAGTCCAAAGAGAATGCTTCTCTATGTACCTAATGTTGTCTTCGAATTAGATTGCAAGCTTTTCTCGCTCAGAGCCCTTGTCAATTTGATTAAACTCAGACACGTGACTGACTCCGCCTCAGTTAAAAATACTCTCAAGCCAGAGAATGGTTGAGAAGTATGTGGCTTTGTGTTTCAGTGGGTCTTTTGTGGGTCCTCTGGCAGAGCGATCATTACACTAGCTAGAGGTTGTGTACGTTTAAATTTAAAACCCTACATCTGAATTCTGTAGGCGCAGTTCACCGCAAAAAGAGACTCAGAAGAATGCAAATTCCATTCCAGGACCCAGCACACCCTTCCAGGCATGGACGTTTTCTGTTTAAAATGTACTCATTTCCATCGTTGTTTTAAAAGGCAGATGTGGAAGCTGCCTTCGTTTTTTGCATTTTCTTTGACGCAAGATTCAAGATCTTTTGGGTGAAAACACTTGAAAGAAAAAGTGGCGACATTAGGCCACAGATGCGTGTCTGTGCGGGGGTGCACACTGCGGCACAGGTGAGGTACAAAAGATCCGAGGAGGTTCCAAATGCTGCCCCCCAAATCCTCTCGGCCTAGACCCAGCCCGGACAACCATTACGGTTTCCCCGAAACAAACTGGAAAGGCTCCCAGCGGTTATACGGGCCAAGTCGGTGGGCAAGTGACACGCGGCCGATCGGCCTGAGCTCGGCCACGCTCGGCGGCGACGCGGCTCCGCCGTGGCTACCGGCAGCCACGAGGTCCGCTCGCAGCCTAAGGAAACGAGCCAGGGACGCCGCCCAGTCGCCCACGCGGGGTCCGAGCTTCCTCTCAGGTCCTGCCGGATACCCGAGCGGCGGCTGCGCTGCCATGGCAACGGCGGCCCCCTCCCTCCCCTTCCCGGCGCCGGCGCGCCAGGCCGGGCGGGGCGGGGCGGACGTTGCTAGGAGACTGGCAGCGGGCGTCCGCCTCCGCGGCGCGGCCTCGGGGCTTCCATCTTTCACCTACTTCAGCCGGGCGGAGACGGAGAGGGGGCAGGGCGGGCGAGGCCCTCCAGAAGCCACGCGGTGGCCAAGGGTCTCAGGGCTCTTGCTCCTTGCTAGGGTCTCTTCCGGTTCAAGACGACCTCCGCTTTCCCCACGGCCGAGTCCCGGGTGGAAACGGTGCTAAGCGAATTTAAACGAACTAAAACACTTAAAAACTGTTTCTGAAAACACTTAAAAATTGTTTCCTCTCTTGCCTCCCCTTGCCCTAGTCGCCCCCAGCTCTAGAGAGATAGTGAAGTCCCCAAACTCCACTGAAGGCCCTTAACGCGCTGTTGGCCCTCCCGTTGGAAAGAAAGCATTTCATGAACTTCACTATATCCAGGAGCCAAGCTAAGGATTGCAAACCTCGTCTCATTTTCAACCCTGTGAGGTAGGAGCTAGTAAGTTCATTGTAACATAAATAAAATGTGACCGAGGTCATACAGCTGGTTGAGACGCAGCCAGGATTTGAGATTCAGTCGTGCTTAATTTCAGGGTCTCTACTTTTTTTTTTTTCTTTAAATAATGCTCAGATTTCTTCCCGTAGGCTGAGTAGCACATCATTCCCCTTGCTGTCTAAATGCACATACCCCCACAGCAACCGCACATGCTGTCTGGAACATGTTCTGACAAGGGGATTGAAAACTTGAAATCAGAGTTGTCCAAAAAATCTTGGACAAATGGTTTACGTCAGTGAATCACTGATAATTTACAGATGTCCCAGTCTGTAAGGTACTACTGGAATCACTCCTTAGGATCTTCAAATTCTCACTAAAGAGAGAAAATCTAAACCAAAGACTGAATTGACTCATAGTGGTATACCATGCTGAGCTAGACACTGTGGGGGATTTAAAATATATATACTTATTTTTTTTTTCTTCTAAGCCATGTCTATCCAGGAAGTTTATTTTCTGCTTGCAAACTGTCAGGTTGCCATGGATGTTATTAAAAAAGTGCTTCTAGGAGAAACTAGTAAGGGAGAAAGGTAAGAAGAATGGGAAAGGAGAAGCAGCCAAGCAAGGGAAGTATAATTTAAGGTGAAGTTCCACCCCCACCTTGATCCAAAGGTTGCTCTGAAGCATAAATTACACAGTGTCCTTATCC
Source organism: Dasyprocta punctata (assembly GCA_004363535.1). NCBI lineage: Eukaryota > Metazoa > Chordata > Mammalia > Rodentia > Dasyproctidae > Dasyprocta > Dasyprocta punctata. The sequence goes on from RJWM01001223.1 coordinate 151,815, forward strand.
CACCTTGAGGCAAAGGAACTGCATCCGACTGTAATTGGCTGCAGTTCTATCTATAGGGGGTTGGGCACAAATACTTAGAACTTCTGTTTCTGGGGTGAGTTGGGGTGAAGTGGCTCCTGTAGATTCAGGGAAGGAAGTTCTCTGGAGGAAGTTGGAGCTATGAACAGTTAGGAGCTGGTGAGGTAGATTCAGTAGTAAAGGGAATCTGATGGCATGGCGGGGAGGGGCAGAGCACCAGTAGCACCTATTACAGTCCACCCCTTCCCCTGTCCACATCCACATGCTTCTCGTGGCAAATTCACTCTATCTTCTAGATGGAAGGTTCTAACTTGAGGCAAATGATGGCTATCGATGCTACACAGCTCAGGCAAGGTCAATAATTAATATCCATCATCTCTCTACTGTCTATTTTAGATTCCCCTCATCTTTACCCATTTCTTCTACACTCTAGGTGGCTTGCCTGATGGGGTGACCCAAATCTTCACCTTTGAGGGATCTGAACTCCTTAAAGCTATGTTTTTAATCAGGTAATTGTTGCTATAATTGCCTATTTTCAGTATAATTGACCACTGGGCATTGGGAGCCGCTAGTCATGCCAGTGGATTAGCTATTTCTATGCCTTGGTTTCAAGAACTATGTATCCAGCTTACAAGATACAACATAATGTAATAGCTATGGGTTTAAACCATACACTGCATTCTGAAGAATAATGCCTTAGCTTCAAAAGGTATCATTTCTAATATAATGTCTAGCTATTACTTCAAAATGTGGTTACAGTTTATCAGGCTGGAGGCTTTTGAATGGTGTGGTATGCTGTGGGACCAGTGGCTCTCACAGTCATGTACCCACTGTCATACTTCTCTGGCCAAAAAACAATAAATATGTTTTTGTGGAATCCTACATCAGCAAGTCAGACATGTTTAGTCCTCAAATACTGGGTCTTGCCAAGGCACTGCAGGCAGGACAGGCAAACACATATGCAGAATTTATATGAGTTTCACAATGATATACTGCTCTTTCCAGAGTGAAAGGGATCCTATATAATTAATTTGCCACCAAGTCTCTGGTTGTGAGTGAGAGCAGTAGTCAGGCCCCTTTGGACCATGGCTGCAACAGCCTCTGAGTGCCTAGATGGCTGATCATAGGGGAATGAACCCTGGGGAACCAATTCCTAGGATGTCTTTTTTAGTAGGAGGTTTCAGGGACTCTCTTCTCAAATGAAAGGTTTACACTTTGGGGCCTTTGAACCTATGATGGGTGAGGTCTTGCTGATTTCCAGGATGTCCTCAGGGATCTTTCTGCTTATCCTTGTACAGAGTACTTGGTTTCATTTTAATAGTGCTAATCATTTCAGCAACCACATCACAACTTCATATGTGATTCCTTTGGGGCTGAAATTTAAGTTTTTAAAAATTTTTCTGCTCTGCATTTTGCCCCTGATTCTCACTACAAATCTGGTTGAAAGTAGCCAGTAGTACCCATTGCATGGCCTAAATATAGAGCCATGCAGAAATTTCCTTCACCAGATCAGCTGGTCCATAACTCTTAAACTCAGCCTCCTGTAAAGGCTCAGGACCTGGATACAATATAAACCTTTTTTTTTGCCACATTGTAACATGCATGGCCTCTAGTATAGTTTCCAAAAGAATCCTTATTCCTGAAATCTTGTGAGCCTAGACTTTACTGTCCACATTCCTGTCACCATTCTGGTCTTCTGAGCTCTGATCAGAGTCACCATCAAGTTCTGCTTACAACATTCTATGGCTTCTCCAGAGCTTTCTAAATTCCTCCTGCAAGCCTGTTCCAAAAGTTTCTGAACCATATAGTTAGTTACAGTCACAGCAGTGACCCCCTTCTCCAGCATCAAATTTGGCTTATGATGTTATGTTTTAGATCTAAAATGTCACTGTAAATTCTCCTGCATGTGGAAGGTGTTTGGATCATGGGGGTATTATAGTGGAATGTGATTTAACAAAGTGGCATCTGCTCAGAAGAGGTGGTTCACTGGGGGCATGAGCTGGAAGAGTAAATCTCCCTGCCTGTCTCCTCCCTTCGTGCTCAGCTTTCTGGCTGCCATGACATGAGCAGCTTTCCTCAGTTACACCCTTCTACTATGTTCTTCCTGCATTGGAGCCTGCTGACTCTGGACTGAATCCTCTTAAAAGCATGAGCCAAAATAAAACTCACTTAAATTGTGACTATTTTGTCCCAGTTATGAGAAAGTGACTAAAACACATGGTTTCAGGGAATTTCATCCGGGTCGGCTGGCTCCAAGGCAGAAACTTCATAGCAAAATGGCATGGCGGAGCAAAGATATTTAATTTGTGGAGGTGGGGAAACAGACCAGGGGAACAGTGCCAGAGAAAAAGGGATATGGGACCAAATACACCACTCAAGATGATGCCTCCATGACCCACCTAGACACATCCAGAAATGTGCTGTCCTACTCCTGTCAGTGGCTTCCAAGTCAATCAAGTTGACAAAATTAAGTTTAACCACCACCAACCCACAGGAACTATGCAATAATAAATGTATATTGTCCTAAGCAACTAAGTTTCTGGAAATGTGTTTTATTGCAATAAGTAGCTAACACCAGCTTTTCGCATCTGGTATATAGGCTTGAGCACATCCCCTTGGTATATCATTCATTATCTGTGTACAGTTCTTATCTACTTAGTAAAATACAAGCAAAATATATCTAAATTGCTTATCTGTCTGAGTCCACTAGAATCAGCTAGGGTGTTTCCCTGTAAGTACACAGTAAGTGATTCCCAGGCAGAAACTCTTATGCCTAAATTCTAGGCATTTAGTAGTAACAACAACAAAATTGACTGAGCATTTACCAAACCCTGCCAGGTCTTGTCTAGGTCCTTTAAAATCTTATTTAATCTCCACAACCCTCTGGTAGGCTCTATTAGGATATCCATTTCAGTGAAAAACCTGAGGCTCCTAATAGACAAAGAGCTTGCCAAGGGCTAATACTTGTGATGACCATGCTGGAGTTCAAGCCCTGGACAGCCTGGCTTCAGGGACTGTGCTGCCTCTTTGAACTGAGAAGAATTGAAAATAAGTATAACATAAACACTGTCTTTCACTCAAGCACCATTAAGAATTCCAACTTCTCAAGTACTTATCAGCTGTTGGAAAGCAGAACTGTGCTTCATTTGACCTGAAAGCCTATCGTTATTCAACACATGTGTATGCTTGGAACCTTAAAAAATGTGTTGAATAAGGGAATGAACAAATGAAATACCTTGAGTCCAATGTGGGGTGAAAGAAAAGGGAGCACAGAGCATGCTCTGTTTCTACATATTGCTGCAGCAGAACAACGCAGCTCAGCCCAGCACATTTCTGTATGGCTGCTATGAATATTAGTTCTCTTGGTACTTATCTGATAGCACAAGTTAGGAAATATGATGTGCTTTTCTTGATTTAAAGTTGAGAGCAAAAATAATTCATAAGAGGTAAGTGAAGTGGAAGGCAGTTATTGTCCCTAACAAGTATGTTTTTTTCTTCTTGGTCTATATATACTTGCACGCACTGAGACCCTGCATATATCTAATTCTGCATTTACAGCAGTTTATTACCTGCAGGGATAAGTGAGGTTATGTAATGGGCAGTTCAAAGAATGTGCTTGCTTGTATATGCAAATATATGTCTAAATTGCTTAAAATAACAAGTTGCTTAACACTGTAAACCAAGGGAATTTGGTTTGGAGTGTTTGAACTTCATCCCTCATTAGGCTTGCCTACTACAAGTATATAGAGTAAAAGATGACTCCTTTCAATGCCAAGTGCCTTGGCTATGCAATGGTTTCAGAGTAAGGAAAGAAGCTCAGATCCATCTCATATTCCAATCATATTTTGGGTGCTAGAGTTGGGATAATACAGTGGAACCCTGACTTACAAAATCAGTTCATTCACAAGGGCTGGTTATAACTCAAGTTGGTTGTAAGTCAAGATTATTTTTCCCGTAAAACATGATGGAAATACCCATATTGCATTCTGAACCTCCCAAGTCATGCCTTAGCTAATCTTTTCATAATAAAAAAGAGGGTTGTATAATATGCATAATTTACCAGAAGCACCAATAATTTTCCTAGTGTATTCACCAAAAAGTTATAAAATGAACCTAGTTCACCAGAGACAACAATTTCATATTGTACTCACCAAGTGGACATCTTTGGCTTTCAGGAAGGGAGAATGAAATAGAAGGTGGTTACTGTTTGGAAGGAGAATTCTCTTCCATACCAACATCAGGCATCTGGCTCTCTGGTGTCCTTTCCCTCCTTGGGAGAGTCTGAAGCCCACTAGGACCTGCTTCTGGCTCACTAGGTCTCAACCTTTTCAGAACGAAAAACTGGTCCAAGGTCATCTGTTTTTGTCTTTGCTTTAACACTGTTCTGTAGTATGATGTGACATTGTCATTAAGCAAGTGAGTGCAATGATTGGCTTTTTCTCTTGTCTGGGTGGGTCTTCTCTACAAACATTTATAGCTCTGTCCATTTTTTTCAGGATTTCCTTTGCTGCACTGATTGTCCATCACTGATTGGCAACTCTGTTGCCAGTCAGAAGTTGCCTAAGTTCCTCTGTAGACAGTTCCTCTCAGTGCTCTTCCACCAGTTCCTCAACTTCACCAGTCTACCTGCAAGCCTACGGACTATGCAGTGTCATCAACTTCAGGCTCAACTGAAGGTTCAGGCTCCTCTGCACAGCCTTAAAAGTCTGTCTCCTGTACAATTTTAGGCTGTACGTTCTTCCACACAGATCTCAGTGTCCTTAGAAAGACATTGACCCAGGATTTCTCAATTAACCTCACACAGGAAAGAATGTTATAATATTTCTTCTAAGACTCTGTGAGGATTAAATCTGTACTGTATCTGAGACAATCTATAAGCACTTCAGGAAAAGTTCCTTGGTGTGTAGCTTCTTAAGGTTAGCTATAACCTGCTGATCCATAGGCTGCCGTAGAGGAGTTGTATTGGGTGGGAGGAGCTTAACTGAGAGCCATGGGAATTCCTCGGCCAATTCTTCTTCCAGATCTCATGGTGAGCAGGAGCATTGTCCATGATGCGGAGAGCCTCGAGTGGCAAACTTTTGTCCTCTAGATAGTTGTTGACAGTAGGACAGAAAGCCTCCCTGATTCACTCAGTAAAAAGTATTCTTGTTACCTTGGCTTTTGTGTTAGATCTCTACATGACCTCTAGGCTATTATTCATGCCTCTATGTTTTCTGAATACTCTAGGGGTCTCAGAGTGATTAACCAAGAGAGATTTTATCTTGAGGTCACCACTCACATCAGCACATAGCAATAAGTTTAGTCTATTCTTTATAAGCTTGTGGCCTGGCATTTCCTTCTCTTTCTGGTAATATATGCTCCCCTGGGCATTTTCTTCCAGAAAAGGACAGTTTCATCACAGTTGAAAACTTGGTGAGAACAAAAGCCATTTCTCTGTGTCATCATTTCGAAGTGGTGTATGTAATTTTCAGCAGCCCTTTTATCAGCAGTGGCTGCTTCACCATCTCTGGTTGTGCTATGAACCTCAGTTCGCACTTTAAAATTGTAAAACCACCCCTTTTTGGCATGAAATATTTCACCATTATCACTTCTTGTTGGATTATCCTTTATGAGATCTGCATTTATAGCCCTAACTTTTTCACAAATTATAGACTCAAGTTATAACCTTCCATCTGTCTTTTGTTTATCCACACTAAGAATAGCCTTTCTGCCCCATCTAACACTGTTGATTGTGACATACTAATTTGAGTAACACATTTAGCAACACTAGCTTCCTTATACAAATCTTTTCTCAGTAAGATTGTCAAAATGGTGGGTTTTGACATGCTGTAATATTAGTGAGATTCATCACATGAACACCATTCTCATATTTCTCCACAATTGCCTTCTTTTTGATTGTGATTGCTTTCTTTACCTTTCCTTTCTTAACTTCTTTTCTGTTGTTTTTGGAGGGCTATTTTGATAACTGTAATCATGTTGATTATATAAAACACTGACCAAAATCGTGCCCACAATCACATGCAACTGGGTTCAGACAGAAGGTTACGTATGCTTTTTTGGCGCTGTAAGTCTTTGTTTACAACCACACAAGTGGCCAGCATTCAGGCCATAACTCAAGACCTTGGTCATAAGTTAAACCTAAAATTCCAGTTGTAACACAAGTTGTTGGTATGTGAGGCTGGTCATAACTCAAGGATCCAAGATAATCTTATTAATAGATTTTGTAATTGAATTGCTTTGGTTTCTTAATACAGACTCCCTCTATATGGTAGAATCTCACTAATGATGTCATTCTTTTGTTCCTATATGAGATGAAACTGAGCTTTATTTTCTTAGTCTCTGTTTTTAGAGCCTTAGTCTCTTTAGAGTTCTTAGTCTCTTCTCGTTTAGAGCCATCCTAGCTGTGGCATCCAGGGCTACCAAATCTTACATTTATTAAAGCTTCTTACTGACTCTTACAGAAGAAAGGGACACTGGTTGACATGACATCCAAGGCCTTTGTCTTCCAGCCCCTACTCGTCTCACTGATTTAACTCACAAATTTTTCCCTGACTCTTCAGCCTCCACATTCCCATCTTTTGCTCTGTTTTCAGTTTCTCAAATGTTCTGTGATCTCCAAAGCCTCTCTGTCATACACATGTGCTTTCTTCTGTTTTGTCCCCCTTTACTGCCCTTTCCTCTGGTGCTCTGTGAGGAGGCTTTTCATGTCCCTGTGAAGATATCACCTCCCTCAGCTACCTGTGGTGCCCTCCTCAGGGTTCTGTGGGTGCCAGCACACCCCTCCCCATGTTCGCAGTGTAATAGCCTTGTCTGACTCCCCTGGTTCACAGAAGAAACTAAAAAGAAAAGTGTCATGGTTTCTATCTAGATGTCACCCAAGAGCCTTGTGGGCTCATAAGAGGGGCTTTTTGAGGATGACTGAATTACAGGTGCTTCTGGCTGACTTTCTGTTAGGAGGTTGGGTCTGGTTGGAAGAGGTAGCTCACTGGGTGAATGTTCCAGAGGATTTCCTTCCCTTTCTGGCTCCTCCTTCTCTCTCTGCTTCCTGTTTGCCATGCTGTGAGAAACTTTCCTCTGCCATACCCCTGTGCCATGCCATCCTGCGAATGAGCCAACTAATCATGGGCTGAAACCTCTACAAAGTATGAGCCAAAATAAATCTTTCCTTCCTTAAGTTGCCAGTGTCAGATATTTTGTCCCAGCAATGAAGAAAGTGAATAAAACAAAAAACTAAATGAAAAAAAATCTTTTCATTAAATGTTCTTGAGACTCTCTTGTACCCTTCATGTCTCTACTTTTAGATTTACAACAAAATTAGCACACTTTGTAAAGTTAGTTTCATTCAAAATGAATGACCACATGTCTTGGTTACTTTTCACTCATTGCTGAGACAGAATACCTGATGCCCAAAATTAAGAAAGGAATGGTTTATTTCTTACAGTTCTTTGAGGTTTCAGTTTATATTCAGTTCGTTTCAAGGCAGCATGGCGTGGCAGGGCAGCCATTCATGGCAGCCACCAAACAGCAAGGCAAACTGGCAAGAGAGGACATGCTTTCCCCCTACCCTCACACTGTATGTCGGTTCCACCCCTGGGCAGGTGCAGCCTCGCATTGCCAATCCCAGTGCTAGACAACAAATTGATCACAAATACCAGACTCAGCCGCCACTCATGCCATGATTATGTGAGACTTGGCGGGGCCATACCCATAACACCACTGAAGTAAAATAAAACTGCACAATAAATACATTCCTGAAGACAAAATTAAATGAACTGTTGAAATTTTAAGCCACACAAAATTAATTTCTATCATTTCAAGCACTAATTTGAAAACCAGTTTCCCTAACCTTTGAAGTGAGTATTTCTTTTAAACTTGATCTACTTTCAATTGTTCTAGACCCTGCTCATCATGTGGGAGTTAGCCCACTGTGATGCTTCCTCACACCCTCCTTCACAGCTTTTCTTAGAAAGTGTGACACGTGTTTCTCACTGCTGGCATAATACTGAAAGGAAGAGGAAACTCAGTAAGGTTTTGCTTCATGTAGTGCTAGTACAGGATACACAAATACCTAAGAAGGTCTAAAAATAAAAAAGAACTCTTCTAAAATATGATGTTTATGAACAAAATTGAGTTTTATTTACAAAAGAATTGTTTCTGTGTAGTTGTGGGTTGTTGCCTTTAGCATCTCTGCAGCTATTCTCAGCAGCAACAAACTGTTTGACCAGAGAAAGGGATGAGCCTCTTAATTCAGGTGTGCTCCTAATTGGACTTCAACATTCTACTGGATGGAAATGTCTTTATAACTGTTACTGGGAGTTGACAAAGTTGTGCCTTTATTTTTAAAGGTTCAATGGGCCTTGTTCTAAATACTTTGTAAACTGTAAGTCACTGTTAGAGTTTAGCTTAGAGTCTTACACTGCCTCTATCAGTTTGAATTTTTAGGGACAGGGAGCCTGATTTGCTATGAGTATACATTCTGTAATTCTCATTCTGGGAAAATTTCCAGTGACATTCTTGTTCAGGAAGCTGAAGTAGGCCTGACCCTACTTATCAAGACTTCTTAAGTCTTCTGGGAAGACATTGTTCACCAGGCAAATGAAACAAGAATGAAATGGAGGACATATTAACTTCCCGGAGTTGTTATAACAAATTACCTCAACCCTGGTGGTTTACAGACTCAGACACCTATTTACTCACAGTTTTAGAGGCTGGAAGCCCCAAATCAAGGTGTGGGCAAGATGGAGCCTTCTGGAAGCTCTAGTGGGGAACTTGCTCCAGGTCTCTCTCCTGGCTGCCAGTGATGACAGCAATCCTTGGTGCTGCCCACCTTGCATTTGTCTCACTCCAGCCTCTGCCTTTGTCTTCACAGCTGCCCGCCACCCCCATCCCAGTATCTTCATATCTGTGTCTCAGGTCTCCCTCTCCTTTATAAAAATTAAGATCAGAAGTCTTTGTATTTATGGCCCACCCTAAGTCCAGGATAATATTTCTTCAAGAACCTTAATTACATCTGCAAGGACCATATTTCCAAATAAGATCATGCTCTCAGGTGCTGGGGTCAGGATTTAGACATAATCTTTTGATGGAGGAGGGGCATAATCCACCCCACAACAGAGCGAGCATTCACCGAGGAAAATCCTTCCTGCTCTGGCCCTTACCAGAACTCTAAATTGTGAATTTTCCCCTCCCTCAACTCAAGCACAATCCTGCCTCTTTTGCCTGAGATATCTTTGTGAGGTGACCTTGAAGGCTGAAAGAGAGAAAGATAAGCAAGACAAGAAAGAAATGCTGGTCTTCACATTCTAAAAGATCAGAATACAAAACTAGCAAATATAAACTGGATCTGATGATGCACCCCTGTCATCTTAGCCCTTCGGAGGCTGAGGCAGGATTGTGAGTTCAAAGTCATCCTATGTGAAACAAAACAAATAGAAACTTAGGTGTATGGGTTTGCTCCTGTGTCCCCACAAGACCTCATGTAATCTGGAGGGAGCTGAGTCTGGCGTTCGTGATTGGTTTGTTGTCTGGGGCTGGGATTGGTGATGTGAGTGTTGCGCCCACCCAGAGGTGGAGCCAACATACTGTGTAAGGGCAGACAGAAGATGTGTCTTCTCTCTCTTGCCAGTTTGCCTTGCTGTTTGGCAGCCACCATGAATGGTGGCCCTGCCATGCCATGCTGCCTTGGAGCCAGCTAAGTATGGACTGAAACCCCTGAGAACTGTAAGAAACAAACCTTTCCCTCCCTAATTTTGGGTGTCAGGTATTCTGTCTTGGCAACAAGTGAAAAGTAACTAAGACACCAGGGGTATATAACATGGTCCTATTTTTTTTTATATATAATGGTCCTATTTTTAAAAAATAAAAAGTCCATGGAAAATATCTAGAAGGATATATGCCAAAAGTTAATAGAGGTAATCACTACATGTGGGGATTATAGAATCTTAAATTTCTTCTTTGTTTTATTTATACTTTATAACTTTATGTAACTTTAAAACATCTTCAACACTATAACTAACTTTATTAAATGACAGTGAGATCCCAGTATCCTAGCCTGTTTGGGCTTCTGTAACAAAATGTTACCTGGGTAACTTATAAACAACAGAAATGTTTCACATTTGTGGAGGCTGAGAAGTTCAAGATCTAGGTGCTAGAAGATCTAGTGTCTGGTGAGGACCCACTGTGCTAACTTTATGCATCAAGGTGCTGGTTATTTGAACAAACATTTTTCTACATAGTTCTGTGAAGATATTTTTAAAGGTAAGATTAACACTGAAATCAGTAGACTTGGAGTAAAACAGATTATCCTCCATGGTGTGCATCAGGCCTCCATAGAAGAAAGAGGAAGAGGGGATGCTGCCAGCAGACTTGGCCTTCGGACCCAGTTTACCTTGGGTATCAGTCTGCTGGGCTGCTCTATAGACCTCCACAATCACATCATCCAACTCCTGAAACTATCAGTAGCTATACTGATATTGGTATTTGCATCTGTATCTATAGCCTACTGGTTCTGTTTCTTTGGAAACTTCTTATACGAGAGGAAACTGTCTTAGATCATTTTCTGTTGCCATAACAAAATTCCAGGCACCGGGTAATTTATAAAGAACAAAGGTTTGTGTTGCTTATAGTTGTAGTTCAAAGTTAAGCAGTCCGAGAGCAGTTTTGGCGTCTGTGCAGTAACTGATGAGGGCCTTCTTATTACATCCTAACATGCCAGATGACGTCATGTGGCAAGACAGATGGAGTACATTAACGTCACACTCTGGTCTTCTTTTTATAAAGCCACTAATGCCATCCCAGGGGCTCCACCTTCATGACCTCATCTAATCCTAACCTGTCATGATGTGACACTTGCAAATGCCATCAACCTCTGAATTTGAGGATTAAGCTTTTTTCTTTTTTTATTCGTACATGCGTATAGTATGTAACATTTATACTCCTCATGTGGAGTTGGTACATAACACATCTTAATTCCTTTTCCTCCCCTCCATCTGCCCCTTCCTTCATCTCTTGATCCCCTTCTCATTTGAGAAAGAGCTACCTCCCTATTTTTTATTATCCATTTTTTATTTTGTGCTTTATTTATGATTTAGGTTTCTCATATAAGAGAAACCAGGTGATATTTAAGCTTTGTGTTGGATTTGTCTCACTCAACATTATAGTCTAAAGATGCATCTGTTTTCATACAAATGACTCAAGTTTATCCTTCTTTATGGCAGAGTAGTACTCCATTGTGCATAAAGACCACATTTTTCTTTATCCATTCATCAGTTGATGGACATATAGGCTGCTTCCAAGATTTAGCTATTATAAATTGTGCTGCTGTAAACAAGGACATGAGTGTATCACTATAATAATTATCTTTAACTCTTCTGGGAAGATACCTAGGAGGAGAATAGCTGAGTCAAATGGAATTTTAGTTTTTTGAAGAATCTCCATACTGATTTCCACAGTGGTCATATTAGTTCATATTCCTACCAACAAGAGGGGACATATCCCAAGCATACCAGAAATCTGTTTCCATTAGTGGCAACACAGAGAACCCTGTTTCATTGATACCCGAGTGGCCCTGAATGTGCTGCTACTTCACAGACCTCATTGGTTCCTGATGCTTTGACCTGCGATGAAATGGGCGATCACAGTCCTCAACTCTGTCAACTTGCTAGCTAGAGCCCTGCAGCAGCTAAGCTGTGACAAAAGGTATAATGCTAACTGGGAAAAAAAGGACTTAAAAAACTTCAAAACACTTTATTAAAAGCAGGAAAATTGTAAAATAAATGACAATACTATGTTATAGATTGAAAATTAGTAATAAGGAATATTGTATACTTTTGTATTTTCCATCATTTACTACCTGAACAGTTATCAGGATTTGTCTTTCCTTTGGTTTCAATGATATAATTCCAACCAGGGTTTTTGTTTTTGTTTTTCCTGTCTTTTTTGAGACAGGGTCTATCTATGCAGTTCAAGCTGGTCTTGAACTCACTTTGTAGTCCAGGCTGGCTTCAAACTCATAATGATCCTCCTGCCTCAGCCTCCCAAGTGCTGGGATTACAAGCATGCACCACCACTGCTGGCTAAGTAGTGTTTATATTTAGTATGCATGCTAAAATGTTTTTCTTCTGTGTCTGATTCTTCACATGCATATTTAGCTCATTTGACATGGAGTGGCTTTGTCTCTCTCTCTCTCTCTCATCCTATTGTGGTCCCAGGGGTATGAAATAATAAATACAGTAGTATCATCATCACCTGTGGTGTGAGGAAAGCATCGTTATCTCCAGGATGCAGAAATGGAAAGGAAGCTCAGAGATGTCAAATAACTCTCCTAATGTCACTCACGTAGAATGCCTTAACGCTGAGCCTGGGACTGCATGAACCCAAGCCCACACTGCCTTTTATGACTGAAATGCTTTGAGTCATTTTTATTTATTTGGTCAGCATAGCTGAGTAGCAATTTGCCAAATTTGTGCCACCACATAGAAGATCATAGAGGTTCTTATCCCTGCCCCCCATAACCTCGCACCACCGCTCTCTTCACAGTGACCCCAGTTCTTCCCGTCACCCAGACTCAGCTGCTGTTCTCTGGCCCTAGTTTACTCCCCTTGG